>JAVJIF010021065.1:0-59112 GCA_038442645.1 Agave tequilana
ATTTACCATCACATTTTCATATTTATTCATTTAATTCTGCACATTTATTAATATTTGTGATTTATTGTGTGCAGCCTCGAGTTCTTATTTTTATAAGAAATAAAGCCTAATGAAGCCCAAAAGCCCATATTTGAAGCCCAAGAGTCAAAATGCAAATATCAATTGTCAAAGTGCAATTATGCAAGGGCTAAAGTTGCAATTATTAAAGATGAGGGAAGGATAGAATTCTACCCAACCCTAAACTCTTGCAGGATGAGCATAAAAGCCAAAGATGAGAAAGAAATTCGTTTAAAAGAGATTGGGAGAATACAAAATCTAGATAACTTGATTTCCAAGTTATATCCATATCCCAATATTTAGAGCCAGGATCGAACTTCTAGAAGCAGACGCCCAGATGGACGGATCAGGAGAGGCCACGCGCCAAAGCGCGTGGCCAGAAGCCACTAAAGTGCCGCGTTTCCGCGGCGTTTCCGCGGCAAAGTTGATGAGTCAGAATCCCAGATTTCGTGGGCAAGTTCATCCAGGACTCCTCGGCCTTCTGCACCTATAAATATCCCTGCAAAGTGCAACGTACATGCATCCAGAGACGTGTTAGGGTTTCTTTAGCTATTTTTCTTTAAATTTCAGCAAGTTGTAATCTTTGTTTCAAGCACGGTGTGGAGAAGAAGGAGCTTTGTAATTGGAGTTTACTCTCGAATAAAGGTTACCTTTTTGCCACTTAATTTCTGTCATTTAATTTTGCATTTACTTTGTGATTTCTTGAGTTTGGTTTGATCTGTGATCTCTCGATTCTTTTTATTTTCTCTCTTTCTTTATTCTTCTCATATAAAAAAAAAGAAAAGAAAAATAAT
Organism: Agave tequilana; assembly: GCA_038442645.1. Lineage (NCBI taxonomy): Eukaryota > Viridiplantae > Streptophyta > Magnoliopsida > Asparagales > Asparagaceae > Agave > Agave tequilana. The sequence goes on from JAVJIF010021065.1 coordinate 852, forward strand.
AAAAAGATGATGAACTAATCTTCCTTCGTGGTTTGCTGAATTCTTAAGCAACCCTAAGCATGTTTGGAGTTGAACAGATTAATAATACTTTTTAGAAACCTTAGGTTTAAAGTAGATTGCTTGAGGACTAAATGGATAATCAGCTTTCTAATCTAGGTTACACTTTTAAATAATTCCTCACCCTTCATATTTAAGAACTTTGACAGCGTAACTTCAAGGTAATGCTTTTCTTTCGCTGTACTTAGATGTTAAGATGAAATTGTGTTGAATGTTCAATTGTGCGAACTAGTATGATTCTAAACTCCTTTATTCTTGCTTGCATCTTCGCTAATAACCTAGGATTAATTTCATATATATTAAGATGATGTTCAATCTCCTTAACTTGCAATAGGGTTGTGGCAGAAAATCAGTAAAAACCACATCTTTCATATCATATATATCTCTCAAATCTAATCTCTTTTCTTATTTGAAGCATACAGGGGAATCGGCCGAAAAGCTTGCATCGCATCCTTCCCTGAGGATCACGACCCGCTTGAAGCCCTTGCTACAGCGGATTCGCATTGAGTCTAAGAAATCTGAACTTCACTTCTTTTATTCTTTAAAATCTCAATCAAATTTTGGCGCCGTTGCCGGGGAAGGAACGGCACGATTTCCTCGTTCTAATCATTCTTTCTTTTCTGTTGCAGGTACAGAGAATAGGAAGCAGAAACAGAACAGTAGAAGACACATATTGCAATCCAGTGCCTCTGCCCTCGAAGGCAGAGCATCTGGACCTACAACTTTGCCGCGTTTCCACGGCAAAAGCCGCGGGTCCGCGGTAGTTGTAGTTGACTACTGATAGATTTTTCTGCAGGTTGCTCTGCAGTGCAAAATTCTATTTTCTGCTGTATTATTACTTCTCTGTGATCACTCTGCAACTGCTAATAATTAACATTAACCTATTTGTTGAATAAAAAAAATATATTTTTAGACTCTTGCATTTTAGGGCACGTGTCTATTTTTAATTCTTTAATTCTGTTGAAGAGTGCTGGCGACAAGGTACGTTTGCATAAGCATATAGATTAGGAAGCACTCTTGGTTGTTTACCGCTTTCTTGAGTGATTACTTTTCTACCGCTTTACACGTACACTAATCCATCTTAAGGGCATAACCCATAACAAAGATAAGGTGGGGATTTCATCACCCTTCCTTGGCCCACAAATCATATCAGTCACACTCACAACCCTAACCCTAAGTAAAACTTGACTAGACGTTGGCCCTAAGGTAACTCGGACTCAATAGGAGATTGACTGAAGAAGGAAAATTGTTCGAAATTAACCCTTGTCAAATCGGTGTCTAGGCAGGGGATTGAGGGCCGAAAGCCCGAAGAACGGTGGTTATTTAATTAAGGAACGTCTCTGACGGAAAACCTCCCACCGGTCTTGCCACCTACCTGGCCGATTAGCTTGTGGTTAACGTCGACAGTAGACCTCCTAAGGACAGTCTAAAGTTAGGAGTCGTCTAGGTCAAGGCTTACCCTAGATTAGGACTTTTGATTGTTTTTCTTTTTTATTGATTGATTGGGTGAACTTGTTTGCTAATTGTGCATGCCCGCTTGGTCGAGAGACCCACTTACATCCAGGCTAACTAGAACTAGTTCACCACCCGAGCTCAAGCCCGACCCACACATGGCACAACCAATATCACTCCAAGATAGGTTCTATCCTATTAGGACCTCTCTTCCTTCTTGCATCAAGCTTAATGATGAAGGTGTTGACCCATTTGAGCTTAAGCCACAATACATCAACACCCTTCCGAAATTTCATGGACTTGACTCCGAGGATGCATACTTCTTCATAAGGGAATTTGAGGAAGTATGTCTCATGATGAATATTCCTAAGTTAGGAAAAGATGACATCAAACTTAGGTTGTCCCCTTTGCTTTGAAGGATTTAGCAAAGAAATGGCTCTACAGTCTAGAGGCCGGTTCTATATCTTCTTGGGATAATTTTGTTAAGGCATTCTTAAAGAAATTTTATCCTGTTCACAAGACTGCATTGATTAGGAAGAATATCCTACAGTTTAAGCAGACAGCCAATGAGCCCTTTTGGAAATACTTCGAACGTTTCAAGGACCTCCTTGCCAATGCCCTCACCATGGGATAGAGAAATGGCGATTATGCCAAGTTCTATATGATGGATTAGAATATCAAACTAAAACGTTGTTAGAATCCATGTGCCAAGGACGATTTCTGAAAAAGGACGAAACTGATGGATGAAAATTGTATGAGGAATTAGCTGAAAATACCATCCAATGGGAACCTACTCCTGAAAAATCTAGGACTAATGACCCTACTTCTTCAAAAGGAGGTATCCATTCCATTGAGGCCAACATAGCAACCGATGCTAAGTTAGCTGCTGTTATGCGAAGACTAGAGGCTCTTGAAACTAAAGAGCCAGTCTCTGTGAACCAAGTCAGCCCAACAACTTCGGCGGGCTGTACTTATTGTCAAGATATGAACCATGTGTTAGAGGAATGTCCTGTTTTTATCGCGCATCAAAGCTTGCCCGAACATATGAGTGCGGCCTTCACAAGGCCCACCAACAATCCGCCCGCCAACAATCCATATTCGCCCACCTACAATCCCGGTTGGAGAAACCATCCCAATTTGTCTTGGGGCCAAAGTAACAATGATCAAACTAGGCCCAAATTCTCCAACAATTTCCAAAATCCGCCCTATCAAAATCCTCCACCCTCTTTCCAATATTCACAAATGGAAACAAGGCTCTCCAATCTGGAAAGAAAGGTGGACACCATCGTTAAAAGCAATGACACGCTGGCTCAAGTCTTGACTAGGATAGAGATGCAAATGAATCAGCAAGAAAGGCAAAAGGGTACTCTACCTAGTCAACCATTCCCAAACCCTAGGAACTCTAGTCAAGCTCACTTGGCTGAAGAGAATCATATGAGTCAGTGCAATGCGATTCATACATTGCGGTCGGGAAAACAAGTTGATAACCAAGTATCAACACCATCAAGTTCTAAACAAGCATTCAGCTTACCTGATCCCACTCCATCCCAACTTAATGCCAACAACATGAAAAAAGACAAGTCAGCCGAAGATATGCACAAGCCCATCGCACCCTATCCAAATAGGCTTAAAGATAAGCAATGTGCACAAATGGATAAGGTACGAGAGATTTTTAATCAAGTCAAGATCAATATACCTCTTCTTGATGCAATTCAACAAGTCCCTAAGTATGCCAAGTTTATTAAGGACATGTGCACAAAGAAGAGAAAGACTAATGTGCCCAAGAAGGTTTTTCTATCCACTAACATTAGTGAGCTATTGTCTAACCAGATCCCTGTCAAGTATAAGGACCCTGGTTGCCCCACCATCTCTTGCACAATAGGTCAAACTGCAATTAAGCATGCACTTCTTGATTTGGGAGCAAGTATCAACTTACTCCCCTTCTCAGTTTACCAACAACTGGGGTTGGACGAACTTAGTCCGACTAAGGTTACAATCCAATTGGCTGACCGATCCATAAAAATTCCCAAAGGAGAAATTACCGATGTGCTCGTCCAAGTTGGGGAGTTTATCTACCCAGTAGATTTTGTTGTTCTGGAGACCGAACCTGTATCCACTCTTCGGTCTCAAACTCCCGTTATCCTAGGGCGTCCGTTCCTTGCAACTGCAAATGCAATCATAAATTGTAGGAATGGATCAATGAGGTTGACCTTTGGAAACATGACTAAAGAGGTCAATGTCTTCAACCTGGAAAACCAATCTCGTAAGATTAAAGACCAAACATTTGAGGTGAACTTCATCGAGAACATTTGTGAAAAAGAAAGTGAAAATGAGTCTCTATTTCTTGACAAGTTATTTGAGGATAAGTGCGATTTTAGTGATAAGATGACACATGTTGAGGATTATAATTTTAAAGTTCCTTTAAAAAACGAAGATTTGATCTAAGTATCTTCAAAGAGCCAAGCACTGAAATATCGCATGAGAATATAGTTCAAGAAACTCCGATTGACTTAACTTTCGAAAGTCTCTTTGAAGAAGAACTCCTATGTTTAGATACACCGATTAAGGAGATGTTGGTTAATTATTCACTTCCAGGGAAAAGTGTTGATTTAAGTTTTGAGGAGATGTACGGAACTGAGCTAGAATTTCTCGGCAAGGAAGTTCCAACTGAAAGGTGTGATGAATTTTTGAATAATGGAGGTGGACATATGATGAGGAAGAGCCTAAAGAAGATGAAACTGGGGGAGAGAAAGTTAAAACAAAAATGTTGGTCTCCCCATTGTGCCTTATAAAGAGAACCCATTGGAATGATGGGAAACGAGCTAGAGGGATGAATCCTAAGCAGCTCTAGGTGAGAGTGATACATGTGTTGTACATATTATGGTATACTATTATTCTTTGCCTCTCTTTACATTTTTCTTCATGCATTCATGCATTTCATACATTGAGGACAATGCATGAGATAAGTGTGGGGGAGGGTTTACTAACATAGAAAAGATTAAAAAAATATATATATATTTCTCTTTATTTGTTCTAACATTTTAAAAAAAAAACACACAAAAATTTTTTTTTTTTAACATTTAAAAAAAATGCTAATAAATATTTAAAAAAAATGTTATAAAAGGAAATATTTTGACTTATTTTTTGAAAGAAATCTAAGTTAGTTTTAAGGATTAGGAAAATCATGATTAGGATTTCTAAAAACTTGGTCAAAATAAATATTGTTTAATTTTTTGGTATAGGAGAGAAATTGAATAAATAATTAGTCTTGATTTTTACCTTAATGAAATGTGCATACCAAATGCATATCTAGGATTCTAAGACAAAGACCTTGTGCCTCATAAAAAAAAAATAATAATAATAATAATATCACCAATTAAGCTGATACATGTGCCTCAAGAAGCATAAGTATTCATGCCTAAAGGTGAGTAAATAAAATAAAATCCTTAGTTTTGGGGCCTAGTTCACTCGAATTTGAGTCCGCGGGGTGTTTTCTCACTTGGTGCCCTAAAGCCAACCGGTTTGGGAGTCATCGACTTTAAGTTCGTTACATGGGTGGATTAGAAAGCCTAAGAAGACTAAGAAAAATAATATATGTATTAACACATCTAATAATCAATTAGTTAGGTATGAGGGCCTCAAGAAGCCTTGATACTTATAAGAAAGAAAATTAGATGAGTTATACATGCCAAAAAAAAAATAAAAAAATAAATATATTAACACATCTAATAGTCAATTAGTTAGGTATGAGGGCCTCAAGAAGCCTTGATACTTACACGAAAGAAAATTAGATGATGTTATAAAAATAATAAAGAGGCATGAGAGTCCAAGTTAAGGAATTCCTAGATTCACAAGGGTGCGTATGACTTTTGGTAACGAAAAAGACTATATTAGAAATTCAATTTTAATCCTTACCTAAAATGAATAACAATTGACTTTATAAAGACTAGGTTTGAAGAATGAATAAAAATGAGGATCCTAAAACTTATAGACTACTTAGTCTCTTCAATAATAATTCAAATATTTTCCTTTTTATGGATTTTGTGGGTGCAATCCGCTGAAAACCCTCACGAGACAACACTCGTCCTCTAGGGTAACCTAGAGGTTTAACGGCTTGTTGCACGTGCTAAGTGCAACCGTGATTCCTACGAAAGTGAGTTAGGTTAGATTAATTTTTCTTTTTCTTTGTTTTTACTCGAGGACGAGCAAAAAGATAAGTGTGGGGGTGTGATTGGTAGTGAAAAATGCATTTTTATCATAACATTTACCATCACATTTTCATATTTATTCATTTAATTCTGCACATTTATTAATATTTTGTGATTTATTGTGTGCAGGCCTCGAGTTCTTATTTTTATAAGAAATAAAGCCTAATGAAGCCCAAAAGCCCATATTTGAAGCCCAAGAGTCAAAATGCAAATATCAATTGTCAAAGTGCAATTATGCAAGGGCTAAAGTTGCAATTATTAAAGATGAGGGAAGGATAGAATTCTACCCAACCCTAAACTCTTGCAGGATGAGCATAAAAGCCAAAGATGAGAAGGAAATTCGTTTAAAAGAGATTGGGAGAATACAAAATCTAGATAACTTGATTTCCAAGTTATATCCATATCCCAATATTTAGAGCCAGGATCGAACTTCTAGAAGCAGACGCCCAGATGGACGGACCAGGAGAGGCCACGCGCCAAAGCGCGTGGCCAGAAGCCACTAAAGTGCCGCGTTTCCGCGGCGTTTCCGCGACAAAGTTGATGAGTCAGAATCCCAGATTTCGTGGGCAAGTTCATCCAGGACTCCTCGGCCTTCTGCACCTATAAATATCCCCTGCAATGCAACGTACAGAGCGTCCAGCGTCCAGCAAAGGGCCAAAGTTCAGATTTTTAGGGTTTCTTCTAGGTTTTCTTTTCTTTTTGTAATTTTTATGTAAGTGAGGGAGATGGCTTTGTTGAGGGTGACACCGACAGATGATTCTCTTCTTCTATTGTAATCAATAAAAAGGTAATTTTTATTTTGTTCTTATGTCGTTGCTTTTCTTTGTTTTCTCTTTCTTTTCTACTGTGTTTCTTTTTGTTGATCTTTGACAAGCACGCGAGCGTTTACCGAACCACAAGTATACCGAAGATTAGTAGGTTCCAACGATATTCCATGGCGATGTTCTCCTCCTCGAGGCGTATCAACTCATGCTTGCCCAAGGCTTGATGACCTAATGCGACAACGGACTGAGTTCGATCCCAAGGTTTATACGTTCAATGCCTCCGAAATAAGGTAGAAAGTGATAGGTTTCGCATATTTTCTCCAACCAAGGTTAGTTTTCTATTCTCTTCTTTTCTTTTCCTTTTTAGATCAAATCCACACCTCTCCAATATTCTTTCCCACAACTCATTGTAAATACCACTTTTCTTTGTAAATACCATCGTGACTAACAAATTAACTAAAAAAGATAAATTTTTAGAGAAACTTGCTTAACGCTTCTATCGCAGTCCCTCCTTGAGGATCACGACCCGCATAGCCCTGCTACCGCGGATTAGAACTGATTTCTCGCACGATCTATTCTTAATCTAATATTCTAATTTTTGTGTGCAGGAAAAATCTGTAATACCCCGTTTCCGTAATACGTACTAAGTTGCGTATTCTGATTTCCGATCGTATTTTTTCGATTTACTTCCCGTATTTGACCAATTTCAATTTCAAATATCATTTTCTAATATATTAGATTTTAGGTGAAATTCTGGAATTTTCTAGAATTAAAATGAATTTCTTCAAAACCGGTGTCGACCAGTGTCGCTGATCGATTCCCGAATTTTTATCTTACAAACAGTTAGGAATTTCTAGAAAGTCCTTTAGGCATTATCTCTTAGAATCGTATTTTCTATCTACATTCTTTTTCTTAGAATTTTATGAATTTATGAAAATTCCAACGGAGTCGGTAGTTAACTGATTCCGGGAATTTTAGTTTTAAAACTATAAAGTATTTCTTCCAACGGATTTCACTATACGTCTTCATATATTATTATTGATTTTTGGTGAAATTTACGAGTCGTTCTGAGACACTTGAATTTCGGACGATTTCGGTATTTTCCGAAATGTTTTCCGCATTCTCGATTTAAACCCGGGAATCAGTGTTTTCAATATTTTCATTTTTCAAAATTAAGAAAATATCTTTTCTTTTACAAATCCTTTTCCTTTTTCTTTTTCCTTTTTCTTTCCTTCTTTCCTTCCACCAACTTCCCAAAATATCTTCTCCTCCAAAATATCCAAATTCCACACCCTTCCTCATAAATGCCCTTCAATTCCTCTCTCTTTCTCTCTCTTCTTTGGCCGGCCACCATTGGCCAAGGGAGACATCCCATCCTCCCTATTTGCACAAAACCCCTCTCAATTTATTTATTTACACCTCCTTTACAAAAATCAAATCCTATATAAACTTCCCTTTACAATTCTTTTCTCTTTTTTTCACTTCACCAAGAAATAGCCTTCAACATTTCTCCTCCATCTCAAACCCTAATTCCAAAATCACCACCAAGCCTTCATCTTCTTCTCAAGCTACCACAACTTTTGGATTGTGATCGTCCGTAGTATCGCCGTGGAATCATTTGGTGATATTTGTCGACACGATCTTTTCGGAACTCGTTAAGCCTCGATTTAACCGTTCAAAGTGAGTATTTTTACTCACCAAGACTAGATTACTTCTTTGTGTACATATGATGATCATTCATGTACACTCGTGTTATAAAAATCCCATTTTTAGGCCAACAAACAACTATCAGAATTTCTGTTCTGTTTTCTGTTTTTTCCAGGATTAGTCGACTTAACCTAGAACCTAGTCGACTAACCCACTTTAGTTGAAACGTAGCTTTTCTGATTTTCACAGTTTTAGTCGACTAAGCCATTTTACCAGTCGACTAGACCCCCCTAGTCGACTACATTTTGACCCCTAGTCGACTAATTTTCCTTGAACCAAAAACACCAACTCTCGGCCCTAGTCGACTTATCCTAATTTTATAGTCGACTTGGAACCCCTAGTCGACTACACCCTTGACCCTAGTCGACTCCTGAAACCAACTTAACTCTCTGTATCTCATCTTAGTCGACTTAAGTATCTGTTAGTCGACTTATAGTTCACCACTAGTCGACTAATCCTCCCACCTAGTCGACTAATCCTCCCACCTAGTCGACTAATCCTCCCACCTAGTCGACTAATTCTGACTGGTTAACTTAGTTGTTTCCTTTTCTGATTTTGGATCTTAACCTCTATATACATGTGATACATTATTTATGTTTATGCTTCATTATTGATATTACATGACATGCTACCTGATGGACATTACTTCTTGATACTCCATGACTTGTTATTGTAATTCTTACTTCATAAATTGTTAAATAGTGAATATCTCCACTTATCATGCCATCTCTTAAACCAAGCATGATAGACTCGACTTTTGTATAAAATAGACCAACTTACATTGGGTCCGGGGGAAGACATGCGGATATCGATGTGTTCGTGTTTACAGTGGCTTTTAGGAGTGTTGTGCAACCCATGTTCCGGTCTAACCTGTGGGCCTCCAGGGGACCGAGGGGAGTGCTTGCTCCCTTTATTTCTGGTACCATCATGAAAAGGGCATACATAAGTCCCTCCAGTTGAGCCTAGCGGCTGGCTTCCGTCACCAAGCAACGGAACAATCAATGGCCGTTATCCCGGGTATGTACGGGGTCCACTGTAAACATAGTTCGTCGATACAACCGCTGATTTCCAACAACAACCTTGTATTACTATGATATGGATCTATGTGCACTGGGACGCTGGACCACATAGCTAGATATCCGAGTAAAACAAGTAATAATAATAAAACGTTAATTGTAGATCTATAGTACGACTTTATCTATTCATGCTTTTCATATCTGTTAGTTGATATACCTTATATAGTCCCATCTTACTTGTACTCGTCCCTTAGCCACTTGGCTGTAGCTATCTATTGTTTATATGTCTTGATCCTTTGGATTTGCATATTCAGATTCCGAGACCTGGAACGAAGTGGATCCTTCCACGGAAGATCAGGCATACTTCAGTGAGCAGGCTGACCAGCTCTAGTTCCCTCGTGCCGTACTCCTCTTTTTGGCTCACGAGTCTCCATCTCTCACGTGAGCACCTTGTGTATATCTTTGTATATATTCTTTTGGACTTGGTTGTGAAAACAAAACACTTGTAAAGTGTAACAGTTATCATAACTTGTATAACTTTGTATTTGTACTTCTATAGTTGGCATATGACTATACCACGATTGTGTTGTACTCTGATTTTGTATTGTACGTTTATGCTTAGCGTATATACGTGGGGGCATTTCTGACCTACGTATATACGTCGCAGTGACGTCCCCGTATCCGTGGAATCGGGGCGTTACAGGTTGGTATCAGAGCCTAGGCTCTCAAACCTAAAGTACAATCAAGTGGCAAATTCTAGTAATTTGCCTATGCCAACTACAATGTACAAAGTTATAGAGTCCTTCTTGCTTCCTTCATTGATCAATTTCTTCGTATCCTAAACTCCTTTCAATTGTTTCCAATTCCAGTTATCATACGGTATGGAGAGACGATCGGGTCGTAACAACATCGGACAGGTGCCCAATGGACCCGTAGGAGGAGAGAATGCTGATGTCCTGAGAATCATTCAGACTATGGTGGAAAACCAACAACAGCAGATGCAGAACCAGCAACAGCAGATGGAAAATCAGCAACAGCAGACCGAGCTCCTTAGGCAGGAGTTGGCAGCCCCGAAGGAGCAGAGGCCGGGGAACGTGTCCGACTTCCGGCGGCTGCAACCGGCCATCTTCACGGGAGGCGAGAAACCATTGGAGGCTGAGCAATGGTTGACGGACACTACAGACCTACTGAATGCAGCCCGTGTCCCGAAGGAGAACCAAGTTGAAGTAGCTAAGATTCAGTTAAAGGATGTTGCGAGAACTTGGTGGCTCGCAGAGGAGGCTAGACTGGAGAAGCCCGTTACTTGGGACGCCTTCTCCAAGAGTTTTTACAGCCGCTTTTTCCCTGTTACGGCGCAGAAAGATATGGAGGAGCAATTCATCAGACTCCAGCAGGGGAACAAGTCCGTGGACGAGTATGCCGCGGAGTTTCTCAGATTGAGCCGCTTCGCGCCATATATGGTAACGGACGAAGAGAAGAGAGCAAGCAGGTTTCAGCAGGGCCTGCAGTTGGACTTACAGGCCTTCTTGATGTCTCAACAGATGAAGACCTATTCTGAGGTTCTCACCGTCGCTCGAGAGGTAGAGCGGGTGTTACAGAGGAAGCAAGAGAACCAGGCCATGAAGAGGCCGTTTGTACCCATGGGAAGAGGGGGCCCATTTAGAGCAGCGAAGATTCAGAGGCAACCTTTCAGACCGGCTCCTTACCAGACAGCCCAACCATCTACCTTCTGCAACTTCTGTCTGAAACCAGGACACACTCGAGCAAATTGCCGTAGAGCAAATGGGTGGTGCCTGATATGTGGTTCCAGAGATCATTCTATAGGGGCTTGTCCACACAGGAGATTGGAGATAGCCAACCAGACCTTGCCAGTACTTCCAGGACCGAGTGGACAGCGGGCAGTACCAGGGCCACTTGGGCAGAGAAGCCAGGGACCGGTGATGAGGAGAGCACCCCTTCCTCCACAGTATGTCATTCGCCCAGTGCAGAGAGGAGGTAGGACGTCAACAGGGCGTGGCAGAGGTCAGGCTTACAACTTGACGGAAGCAGAGGCTGAGGCTTCAGAGGAGGTGATTACAGGTAACATCAGAGTTCATGCAAAGCCTGTTCTCGCTTTATTTGATTCGGGTGCATCCCACTGTTACATCTCAGATAAATTTGTGGCTTTACATTCAATACCTGTTAAGGTTTTAGACCACAAATGGGAGATAAGTACAGGGAATGGGGTAGTCATATCATCGAGAGTGTGTACTGATTGTCCAGTAGAACTGTGTGATAAGACCATGGCCATAGATATGCTCGTACTAGACACCAAAGGGTACGACGTGATCTTAGGCATGACCTGGCTCAGTCAGTACTATGCTGTGATTGATTGTAGGGAGAAGAAGATCAAGTTCAGAATTCCACTTCAACCAGAGTTCCAGTTTAGTGGAGAAGTGAAGACCACCAAGGGAAAGTCTCAGATTACTTCTTCGGAGGTTCAGAAGCAGAAGGTGCCGGTGTGGGACGAATTCCCGGAGGTGTTTGCTGAGATCACAGGACTGCCACCTGTAAGGATGATTGAGTTCTCCATCGAGACTATTCCAGGAGCAGCACCTATATCTAAGGCTCTGTACAGGATGGCACCGACGGAGTTGGAGATCCTGAAGAAGCAGCTGCAGGAGTATTCAGATAAGGGAGTGATTAGGCCAAGTACTTCACCGTGGGGAGCTCCAGTACTGTTGGCGAACAAGAAGGATGGTAGTAAGAGACTTTGTATTGATTACAGGGAATTGAACAAGGTCACCATCAAGAACAAGTATCCCTTACCCAGGATTGATGATCTATTTGATCAGCTTAATGGAGCCCGTGTATTCTCTAAATTGGATTTACAGTCGGGTTACCATCAGCTGAGGGTAAAGAAGGAGGACATACCGAAGACGGCATTCAGGACCCGATATGGCCACTATGAGTTTCTTGTTATGCCTTTCGGAGTCACCAATGCCCCTGCAGTGTTTATGGACTTGATGAACCGAGTGTTCTCGCCTTTCTTGGATCAGTTTGTTGTTGTTTTCATCGACGACATCTTGATCTATTCAAAGAACAATAGGGAGCATGCAGAACACTTGAGAATTGTGTTGCAGACACTTCAGCAGGAGCAGCTTCATGCCAAGAGGAACAAGTGTGAGTTCTGGTTGGACAGCATAGCATTCCTTGGACATATGGTGTCAGCAGAAGGTATCTCAGTTGATCCGAGCAAAGTCCAGGCAGTAAAGGATTGGCCAGTTCCGAGGACGGTGACGGAGATAAAGAGTTTTCTTGGACTAGCTGGATATTACAGACGCTTTGTCCAGGACTTCTCTAGAATTGCAGCTCCGTTAACCCAGCTCACCCGGAAAGGAGTAAGGTACATATGGACAGAGGAGTGTGATGCAGCCTTCGAGCAGTTGAAGCAGAAGCTCATTTCAGCTCCTATCTTGAGAACTCCCTCAGGGAGAGGAGGGATGGTCATCTTTAGTGATGCATCAGGTAAAGGCCTAGGATGTGTACTTATGCAACATGATCATGTTATAGCATATGCATCTAGGCAATTGAAGCCTCATGAGCGGAATTACCCAACTCATGACTTGGAGTTGGCAGCAGTGATCTTTGCTTTGAAGATTTGGAGACACTATCTTCTGGGAGATAGAGTGCTGATATATACAGATCACAAGAGCCTCAAGTATATCTTTTCACAGAAAGAGCTGAACATGAGGCAGAGACGGTGGCTGGAGCTTATGGCAGATTATGATATTGACTTGCAATATCATCCAGGCAAGGTCAATACAGTTCCTGATGCCCTGAGCAGGATGCCAGAGAACAGGGTGCTTGTTCAGTTCACTCAGCAGAAGGAGTTGATTCAGGACTTTATCAGATTGGACTTGATGGTGGTTCGAGGAGCTGAGAAGACAGGACAGCTTATGACCTTACAGATCCAGTCTTCATTGATAGATGAGATTAAGGAAGCTCAGAAGGAGGACCCCAGGCTACAGACATTCCGAGTTCAGGTGGAGGCTGGATTGAGGACGGATATTTGTATTCGTCCGGATGGTGCATTGTACTTTGGAGGTAGACTTTGTGTTCCCCAAGGGGAAGTTAGACAGAAGATTTTGGAGGAAGCACATAGTTCAGCCTATTCTATACATCCAGGAGGAAACAAGATGTACCAGGATTTGAAGAAGCAATTTTGGTGGAATGCCATGAAGAGAGAGATAGCTCAGTTTGTAGCTAAGTGCTTGGTGTGCCAGCAGATAAAGATTGAGCATCAGAGATCAGCTGGACTTCTTCATCCTTTGCCAATACCTGAATGGAAGTGGGAGCACATCACTATGGACTTTGTCACGGCATTACCTCGTAGTCCCAAAGGTAATAATGCCGTGTGGGTTATCATTGATCGTCTCACCAAGTCAGCTCATTTCATACCATTCAGGGTGGGTCAGACTACAGAGGTTCTGGCAGATAAGTATGTGAAGGAGATAGTTCGTCTGCATGGAGTACCAGTCAGTATTGTTTCAGATAGAGATACCAGATTCAGATCTCATTTTTGGGAGAGTCTCCAAGAGAGTCTGGGCACTCGTCTGAAATTCAGTACATCTTATCATCCTCAGACAGATGGACAATCAGAGAGGACCATTCAGATACTTGAAGACATGCTTAGGGCCTGCATGATTGAGTTCAGGGGTTCATGGGAAGACCATCTACACTTGGCTGAGTTTTCTTATAACAACAGTTATCAGGCAAGTATTAAGATGGCACCTTTTGAGGCACTGTATGGGAGGAAATGCAGGTCACCGATTTGCTGGGATGAAGTCGGTGAGAGGAGTCTATTGGGGCCAGAGATTCTGATCCAGACCACAGAGAAAGTTAGAGTTATCAGAGATCATCTCAAGGCAGCTCAGAGTCGGCAGAAGAGCTGGGCAGATTTGCAGAGGAGGCCATTGGAATTCGGAGTTGGAGATCATGTGTTCTTGAAGATTTCACCTACCAAGGGAGTAATCCGGTTCGACACTCGTGGGAAACTAAGTCCGAGATATATCGGCCCATTCGAGATATTGGATCGAGTGGGAGATGTGTCTTATCGATTGGCGTTGCCGCCATCGTTGGACGGAGTTCATAATGTTTTCCACGTGTCTCAGTTGAGGAGGTATGTAAAGGATGATAGCCATATTTTGGATCATTCCGAGCTGGAGCTACAACCGGATTTATCATATCAGGAGCAGCCGATGGCCATATTGGATAGAAGTGTGAAGACACTGAAGAACAAAGCCATACCTTTAGTGTTGGTGTCTTGGAACCGCCATGCGCCAGGGGAGGCCACATGGGAACGAGAGGACGTCATCCGAGAGCGTTATCCTCAACTCTTCTCATCTTGATTGGTAAGACTCTTTCCTTTTACTCTTTTCTATTTGTTATCTTTCTTCCTAGCCTTATCTATCTGTTACCATTCCTGTTACCCTTCACCTTATGAAATTTCGAGGACGAAATTTTTGTAAGGTGGGTAGATTGTAATACCCCGTTTCCGTAATACGTACTAAGTTGCGTATTCTGATTTCCGATCGTATTTTTTCGATTTACTTCCCGTATTTGACCAATTTCAATTTCAAATATCATTTTCTAATATATTAGATTTTAGGTGAAATTCTGGAATTTTCTAGAATTAAAATGAATTTCTTCAAAACCGGTGTCGACCAGTGTCGCTGATCGATTCCCGAATTTTTATCTTACAAACAGTTAGGAATTTCTAGAAAGTCCTTTAGGCATTATCTCTTAGAATTGTATTTTCTATCTACATTCTTTTTCTTAGAATTTTATGAATTTATGAAAATTCCAACGGAGTCGGTAGTTAACTGATTCCGGGAATTTTAGTTTTAAAACTATAAAGTATTTCTTCTAACGGATTTCACTATACGTCTTCATATATTATTATTGATTTTTGGTGAAATTTACGAGTCATTCCGAGACACTTGAATTTCGGACGATTTCGGTATTTTCCGAAATGTTTTCCGCATTCTCGATTTAAACCCGGGAATCAGTGTTTTCAATATTTTCATTTTTCAAAATTAAGAAAATATCTTTTCTTTTACAAATCCTTTTCCTTTTTCTTTTTCCTTTTTCTTTCCTTCTTTCCTTCCACCAACTTCCCAAAATATCTTCTCCTCCAAAATATCCAAATTCCACACCCTTCCTCATAAATGCCCTTCAATTCCTCTCTCTTTCTCTCTCTTCTTTGGCCGGCCACCATTGGCCAAGGGAGACATCCCATCCTCCCTATTTGCACAAAACCCCTCTCAATTTATTTATTTACACCTCCTTTACAAAAATCAAATCCTATATAAACTTCCCTTTACAATTCTTTTCTCTTTTTTTCACTTCACCAAGAAATAGCCTTCAACATTTCTCCTCCATCTCAAACCCTAATTCCAAAATCACCACCAAGCCTTCATCTTCTTCTCAAGCTACCACAACTTTTGGATTGTGATCGTCCGTAGTATCGCCGTGGAATCATTTGGTGATATTTGTCGACACGATCTTTTCGGAACTCGTTAAGCCTCGATTTAACCGTTCAAAGTGAGTATTTTTACTCACCAAGACTAGATTACTTCTTTGTGTACATATGATGATCATTCATGTACACTTGTGTTATAAAAATCCCATTTTTAGGCCAACAAACAACTATCAGAATTTCTGTTCTGTTTTCTGTTTTTTCCAGGATTAGTCGACTTAACCTAGAACCTAGTCGACTAACCCACTTTAGTTGAAACGTAGCTTTTCTGATTTTCACAGTTTTAGTCGACTAAGCCATTTTACCAGTCGACTAGACCCCCCTAGTCGACTACATTTTGACCCCTAGTCGACTAATTTTCCTTGAACCAAAAACACCAACTCTCGGCCCTAGTCGACTTATCCTAATTTTATAGTCGACTTGGAACCCCTAGTCGACTACACCCTTGACCCTAGTCGACTCCTGAAACCAACTTAACTCTCTGTATCTCATCTTAGTCGACTTAAGTATCTGTTAGTCGACTTATAGTTCACCACTAGTCGACTAATCCTCCCACCTAGTCGACTAATCCTCCCACCTAGTCGACTAATTCTGACTGGTTAACTTAGTTGTTTCCTTTTCTGATTTTGGATCTTAACCTCTATATACATGTGATACATTATTCATGTTTATGCTTCATTATTGATATTACATGACATGCTACCTGATGGACATTACTTCTTGATACTCCATGACTTGTTATTGTAATTCTTACTTCATAAATTGTTAAATAGTGAATATCTCCACTTATCATGCCATCTCTTAAAACCAAGCATGATAGACTCGACTTTTGTATAAAATAGACCAACTTACATTGGGTCCGGGGGAAGACATGCGGATATCGATGTGTTCGTGTTTACAGTGGCTTTTAGGAGTGTTGTGCAACCCATGTTCCGGTCTAACCTGTGGGCCTCCAGGGGACCGAGGGGAGTGCTTGCTCCCTTTATTTCTGGTACCATCATGAAAAGGGCATACATAAGTCCCTCCAGTTGAGCCTAGCGGCTGGCTTCCGTCACCAAGCAACAGAACAATCAATGGCCGTTATCCCGGGTATGTACGGGGTCCACTGTAAACATAGTTCGTCGATACAACCGCTGATTTCCAACAACAACCTTGTATTACTATGATATGGATCTATGTGCACTGGGACGCTGGACCACATAGCTAGATATCCGAGTAAAACAAGTAATAATAATAAAACGTTAATTGTAGATCTATAGTACGACTTTATCTATTCATGCTTTTCATATCTGTTAGTTGATATACCTTATATAGTCCCATCTTACTTGTACTCGTCCCTTAGCCACTTGGCTGTAGCTATCTATTGTTTATATGTCTTGATCCTTTGGATTTGCATATTCAGATTCCGAGACCTGGAACGAAGTGGATCCTTCCACGGAAGATCAGGCATACTTCAGTGAGCAGGCTGACCAGCTCTAGTTCCCTCGTGCCGTACTCCTCTTTTTGGCTCACGAGTCTCCATCTCTCACGTGAGCACCTTGTGTATATCTTTGTATATATTCTTTTGGACTTGGTTGTGAAAACAAAACACTTGTAAAGTGTAACAGTTATCATAACTTGTATAACTTTGTATTTGTACTTCTATAGTTGGCATATGACTATACCACGATTGTGTTGTACTCTGATTTTGTATTGTACGTTTATGCTTAGCGTATATACGTGGGGGCATTTCTGACCTACGTATATACGTCGCAGTGACGTCCCCGTATCCGTGGAATCGGGGCGTTACAAAATCAGTCAACATCTACCATAAAATTCACCACCTCGATCTGATCTTATGATTTTAACCTTTCTATCTAATTGTCTCTCGACCTCTGTAATGAACACCTCAAGGATGTCAACGGCCTGAGACTTTTCATGAATTAGATATACATAACCATAACGTGACAGATCATCTATAAAGGTAATGAAATATCTCTCTCCCGTAAAACATGGAATGGAGAGTGGTCCGCAAATATCTGTATGAATTATTTCAAGGAGTTCTTTACTTCTTGTGGCACCTTTCTTAGTGTGTTTGGTTTGCTTTCCTTTTATGCAATCCACACACACACTAAAATCAGTGAAGTCTAGGTTATCCAAAATCCCATTCTTCACTAATCTTTCAATTCTATCCCTGGAGATATGCCCCAGTCGTCTATGCCACAAGATAGAGGAATTTTCATTAATTAAGCCACGTTTAATACCAATATTCGAATGCAGAGATAATAAAGATTGTGCAAACTCATCATTCAATGAAATTTTATATAAACCATCACATAAAATTCCATGTCCAACCGACATTGAATTATACATTAAACTGAGTTTTCCACAACTGAATAAAACAGAATATCCAAAAACATCTAATTTGGATAATGACATTAAGTTCCTAGAAATCGAAGGTACATAAAAAGTATCCTCAAGATCCATCTGATGTCCCGTCTTTAAGAATAGTCGGTAAGTACCAACAGCCTCGACCTCCACCTTGAGACGGTTCCCCATAAAGACGAATCTCTCACTTTCCTTCGGTTTCCGGGTTGTAAGGAATCCCTGCATTGAATTAGTTATGTGAGTTGTGGCTCCAGAGTCAATCCACCAAGTATTAGAAGGTACTTCAGCAAGATTTGATTCATAACATACAAAAGAAAGATTTATACCTTTCTTTTCGAACCAAGCTTTCCTCTTGTTGCAGTCCTTCTTCACATGTCCTTTTCTGCCACAGAAGTAGCATTTGACAGTGAAAGCCTTTCCATGACCTTGGCTGCTTTCCCCATGGTCATGCCCTTTCTTTGATGGAAACCTCTTACCTCTTCCATATTTACCTTTCTTATGGATAGCTCATTGAGTTACTGCCAACACTGAGTGCTGTCCTTCTTGCCTCAGTCTCACTTCCTCTTGTACACACATACCAGTCAGCTCATTCAGATTCCACTTATCCTTATGAGTATTATAGTGGATCTTGAATGGCCCAAACTGAGAGGGAAGTGAGTTGAGGATGAACTGTACTAAGAAGGATTCATCCACTTTCATTCCCAGTGATCCTAACTCGCAGCCTTATCAGTCATATTAAGAATGTGTTGTTGAACTCCTCTACTACCATCATATTTCATGGTGGTAAGTTCAGCCATAAGGGTGCCAGCTAATGACTTATCTGCAGACTTAAATCGGTCTCTTACAGCAGATAAAAGTTCAGATGCACTAGTGGTATGTGGGAGTGAAGTCTTGATGTTATTGGCTATGGTCATCTTGATGAACATGAGACTGAGTCTATTCGACCTTTCCCAAGCTTTGGCATGGCTAGCCTGTTCTGCTGTACTTTCAGCAGTCACTTCATCAGGTTTCTCTACTAAAAGAGCCATGTCAAGGTCCAGAACACCCAGTGTAAATTGTACATGTTCAAATCACTCAGAAAAGTTGGTACCATCCAGGGCTGGAGTGCTAGTTGCATGAGTGTGAAGGGAAGTGGGAACGTTCACTGAAACATAATAGGACATAGCTCACATTAAGGCCTCGAATCAATACAAAAACTTAAATTTAATTAAGATGAACTATTGATATCACTTTGATTCCTCCTTTAGGCGAAACCTAAGCATATCTAGTGTTCACTCTTTAGGTGAGACTCTTTTATCACCTATGTAGGTCTAATATAATTTATGCTACTTAGACAGTAAGTCATGTTACCTTTGGGTATCCACTTCTACACCACTAAGTTGCATAAATTACACTACCCTACCCCGGTTCCTAATTATTTGAAAGAGACTTTCCTTTGGGCCAGTCCCAATCTCCTAACTAGAACCGCCATCGAGAGTATTATTGTCTTTAATGTCACTTACATTGACAAGTCTTTTATGTAGTTGTATATTCATAAGGTTTACTAACATAGGTCACTTTGGCAACTACTAAATCAATAAGCCTTATGAATACAAAACTAACCAATAATATTCTCTAATCTTTTATTTGAGTAATACTATAATACTCCAATTCTATTACTTGACCAACATCAATCAATATTAACACAATGACTTAAATGTGTAACATACATTATGATTGAATCAAACAAGCATTAGTCGACTACAAGAAGGACTAGTCGACTTGGGTCAAGTCAAGTCGACTATACATTTAGGTCTAGTCGACTAGGGCAACGCAAGGTTAGTCGACTATATCAATATTATTAGTCGACTATAAATTTTATTAGTCGACTCGGGAAAATAGTTAGTCGACTATACATTTTATTAGTCGACTACTCAACATAATTAGTCGACTCCTGTACCGAAACAAAGAGTTCTTAAGTTTCTGGAAAAATACTTAGTCGACTAGTGTTTCGGGCTAGTCGACTATTAGGCGACGAAGCTGTTATCGCGGGCAGTTCCAGATTGCCGGCGAAAATATTTAATTAGGGAAAAATTAGGGTTAATAATTCCTGAAATTTGATCCCAATTAATTGTACAATTAGAGGAAATTGAACAGAACATTAGGGTTAATAAATCCTCTTAAAATTCTACAATTAAAAGATCAAAAATTTAATTTTATGAACTGTTAATCAAAAACCCTAATTTTCCATAATCCATAATCCAAGATGTATTGATTCTAAAACCCAGGCTCTGATACCAAATGTAAGAATTATATAAACTTTAATGCGGATAAATTGTCATGGATCTAGAATCAATCATCTCAAGAAATCAAATACATAACTAAAACAATACTAAATCCATACCTGAAGCCATTGAAAGGTGGAAGAAGAACGTAGATGGATGAAGATCTGATCCTTCTCTTTAATCCTGTAAGAACCCTAATGCAGACCCTTCTTCTCTCTGTCTCCTTTTCTTTTCACAACCTTACAATTATGATGGAATTCTCTTTCATACTCATAAAATAATGAGCCTAGGTTATATTCTTTTCAGGAGGAGAGATGAAGGTCTAACATTTATCAAAATAACCCTGAGATAAAACCACCCATCATGGTTCCTTTATACCTCATGTTATTATTAACTTATATATAAATGTAACTTTAATATGAGCATCTTTAATATCAGTTAACTTTAATTAGGAATCCAATGTTAATTAACCAAGGTTATTAGGCCACCTTAATGTGAGATTAACAAAATCTAATTTTGGATACTCACAGTTCTTGATTCTTTTTCTTGTTTTTCAAGGGTGGAATGTTTGTATTTAAAGGGAAAGAGTTGCTGTATGCAAGGAAAGGTAAAGGGACAGGTGGATCATGCATCTTTAGATGAAATTCTTGATCTGTGCAGCAAAGTTCCAGTTGAATGAGATATTTCAGGTTAGCCACAAGGCAGGGCAGCATGTGCTTTGATTTGGTTGACATTTGTATTGGAATGAAAGCCATTCTCATCGAAGTTTTGCTGTTGACAGGCATACATGTAAATTACAAGACAATAATACCAAATAGATTACTTCATGAGATTATGTACGTCTCTGAGCCATCAAACTGTATCTTGGTAAAGCATTGTTGTCTCATGATTTGCTTCATCAGCTCAGACACTGTAACTTCACGATGTTTCTACTATCTGATATTGGGGCTGTTTGGATTCGAGGAATCCGAGTGAAGTGAGGAAGTGGGGAAGTATAATTGCTCATTTCCCTATCTATCCAAACACCGGAAAAGGAAAATAAGAAAATCCCCTTTTCCCTTTTTCATCTCTCTTTTACACAACCATTTTCTCACTTCCAGAGTGCTACAGTTAATTTTGTGGTCATGTAAATCTCATTTATAATAAGTTATAGCATAAAACAGTTAATTTTTTGGTCATGTAAATCTCACTTGCATTCTAATTACAATCTATATTTTATTTTTCTTAATTAATTTTTATTTTAATATTATTTTGCGGTCAACTTTGTGGTCAACTTTTCCATTTCCACTTTTCATTACCATCCAAACACCGGAAATGACAAAACATTTTCCAAACCACACTTCCCAACAACCATCCAAACACCAGAAAACTTACTTCTCATTTCCCTTTTTTCTAAAGGAAATAAATCTTACTTCCTACTTCCTCACTTCACACCAATTCCTTAATCCAAACAGACCCAATTGTCTCTCATAAGATCCTCCTCAAAATGTTCTGTTAGATACTGAGCTTGGCAGCCTTTGCATGAAAACATCATGGAATGCTAGTAATTACTCTTGTTTCTGGTCTTGGTGACAAGATAAGCGCAAATGATTACAAGAACAGTGCAAATTGTTACGAGCATGCAACAGATAAATCGTATAGTTTAGAGAAAATCAAGTAATCTTCTTCTTTAAATATACAATAACATTGATCAGTGATGACCAATTGGTGAGAGTATATCAACAATATTTTTGTATTTTTGGTGGCTTGGAAATAATAATAATTATTATTATGTTATAAATAGGGGAATTATTGGGCTTTTTTCGACCTTAATTGGGCCGAGATAGAGTTTGGGCTAAGGAGGAACACAGACCCAATAAATCTTTATTCAGACCACAGATAAATGTATAGCCACGTCCACAAACATCACCAACGAACCTCCCATTCTCATTCAATCACAGGATTCACGACGATTCGAGGCGATGCTACTGTTCACCCAAGCTCCCAATGGAGCTCTCTCCTCATCCCGTCTCCCTTTCCCCAATCCAGCCCCGAACCCTAATTCCCCTCTCTTCTCCCGATCCCGCTCCAAATTCCCCTCCCCAAACCCTAGAAGAAGACCCCTAACCAGCCTCGCCGCCGCCGCCGCCGCCGACGGCGAGGCGGGCGCCGCCACCCGCCCCGCCCCTCCTCCCCCATTCTCGGCCAAAGAGCCGCAGACCGACACCGTCTTCGTCGGAGACGACGGGGTGCCGCTCGAAGGCGTCATCCAGTTCGAGAAGCCCGACGCGGGCCCCTCCAAATTGATCTCTTCGGCGTAATTTCTCCATACCCTTTCAAAATTTTCCTTCTAGTTTCGTTCTGTGATAGAATTCAGCTCAATTTAGCTTTTTTTTTATTCTGAAAAATTGAATTTTTCAGGCAGGTGGGGTTTCTAGCAGGAGGAGACGTTTTGTGCCTTCTTATCTTCTCTGCTATTGGGAGGTTTAGCCATGGATTCCCTGTTGTTGACTTTGAGACCTTTCGCACAGCTGATCCTTTCATTGCTGGTTTGTTCTTCATTACCTTTGTTGTAATTTGGGCAGGGCAGACTTGGTAGGTTCTTAATTTGATGCGAATTTTGTGTGGTTTTTTGTGGACAGGATGGTTCTTGGGTGCCTACTTCCTTGGAGCTTATGGAGATGAT
This sequence comes from Agave tequilana, assembly GCA_038442645.1. Lineage (NCBI taxonomy): Eukaryota > Viridiplantae > Streptophyta > Magnoliopsida > Asparagales > Asparagaceae > Agave > Agave tequilana. The sequence continues at coordinate 23,872 of JAVJIF010021065.1, forward strand.
GGGAAAGGATTGAATGGTACTACTAAAGCTGTCATTGCCACAGCCAAGTCTTGGGTGGTGGGAATACCGGTAATATTTCATTTTTTTACCTTAAAAGCTAAGGCGATTCATTATGCACAAAATATTTGGCATTCTGTTGCACTGTTTCAATTGTGGATGATAGGGTTTATAAATTGAAGTATTCCATGCCTTTATCCTCAGCCATAAGGGGTACTGATGAGTTGAGAAAAACTGACTTGGACAGTGAGAGTGCTAGTAAATTTAAAATTTTAATCTCGGACAAAAATATTATTTTATTTTTGAACTTGTAGCGGACCAGCGGTCGTTGACATGTAGTGGATTATCATGGAGGATGACTTTGGAGCAAATGCTTTATCATTTTGAGTGCTTTTTACCATGCAACCTTTGAGAAATAAAATACTGAACATCTTACTTACTTTATCATACTGCACAAAACGGGATATAAGCTGAAACTAATAAGAGCATGTGTGAACTTTGGAATAGGTAGTGGTGAAGGCGCTATAAAATTTTTTGGGATGTTATTATTTTAAAGTATTTAATAATTGTTCATTATTTAGAAGGTTCTACTTATTTCCATTCCTTATACTCTTTAACAGTCTTAGTTAAGGGGATGCCTCACGTGAGATTGTAAATGATAACCATGAGCAAGAAAGTGAAATGATTGACACTGCTTCTAGTGGAGTTAATTGAAATGTCTCATCGTTTGATGAAGATGTTTACATCAGAGCCTAACAATGAGGGATTGAATATCATGTTATATTGATTGGTCTTGTTCACATAAATCGTGGAAGGGGTATACCACATTAGTGAATAGGATAACAAAGTGAAATAAATCCACTAATCTTTCCATTGTAAAGTAATAGTGACTCTTTGATCAGAAAATAAAATAAAAGAAAAGAGAGAAAGAGAAAAAAGAAGTACAAATGACTCTGTTATAAGCATTAGCATTATACCATAGCTCTTAAGTTGCAGTAGGTTAAATTTTATTTTATTGAGTTAAGTACACTCGTTAAAAATATTGAACCGCATGATACTTTGTTTCTGGATATATTAAGTTGGAGGATGCATATAGGGGTGTCAAGTGGGCCGGGCCGGCAACCAGCACGGGCACGACCCGTGTTGGCCCGGGCTCGGCCTGGGGGCTCCCCGCCCGGGCCGGACGGGCCATGCCAGGCCTGGGCCCGGGCCTGGCACGCGCCGCTCTGGTCATCCCGTACACGCCACACCCGTCGCCCCTCTGCCGCCCTCCACCGCTGGTTCGCCGCCCCCAACACTGCTCTCCCATGCGTCGCCACCCCTGCCACCGCCCATCAGCCACCCCTCCTAGCGAAATAAAATTTAATTTTTTTTTGTAAATATCAAGGTTCGAATCCAAGACCTCTACCCAACCACACAAGTATGCTGACCAACTATCCCGCATAACATTTGTGTTATATGTGAGAGAAATTTATTTATTATTTAAGAAAATATTTTTTAAAAAATATTCGGATCTGCTCGGCCCGTCCCGGGTCTGGCCTGGGTCCGGGTCACCCGGGTTGTGGGCCGGACCCGGGTTCCAAAAATGGAACTTGGGCTGGGCCACCCCCATTTTGGCCGGGCGGGGCAAGCTCGGCTCGACCTAACTGTTGGCCCCTGGCCCACTTGACACCCCTAGATGCATTTCGTCCATTTATCATTGGAAGAACATCGGAAAAACTATAGTTATGCAAATGAGAAAATTAACCTCCGAAAGTAAATAAAAAGTTGTTCTGATGTGGGATCAGAGACTAAAATTTTGAATTAGAGATATGAACACGTGTCACAATTTGGTCCTAGGCTCCACCACATGTTGATTCAGTTAATTAGATCAAATCAATATCAAAATATAATTTTTTTATCAAGTCTTCATTGCCTTGTTCATTTAGTTGGGCCCCTTTAAATAGGCTTTACAAAAGTCCAGTTTCAGAACATAACTGATGTGGTATTAAAAAAGAAAACAATTAAAGTCAAAATAGACTAAATTCAAAATGAAATAAAGCATCTAAAATAAACAATAAGTAATGGCATGCAACACGACGTGATGTCCTCATCATTTCTCCAAGGTGGGAAAAAACTCGACCCCATCAAGTGTGGGCTCCCCACACGAAGATTTTCAATCAGGTCACGGTGGTGATTATGGAACCATCAGTCGCGCATCAAGTCTGAACCACAGCGGTGGATGTGAGACTAGTCTCTGTGACGGATCAACTGTAATCGATGTTAGACCTTGAAAGGCTCATGCAGTAGGAAAAGTCGAATCTGCTCTATTGAAAATCGAACTGATACCAGGGTCCCTGGGAAATTCAACTCATAAGTAATAGAAATAATCCTCATCAGGACTCTAAGAGGACATACGTCGAGCGTGCAACTATCTCAGTTCTGAGAGGTAATCAGTGAATCGTAACAGTCACCACATTTATAAGTGCAAATTCTTGCAAAATACTATGTGGATAGACAACAAATTTGTAGTTATCATTGTAAATTCTTATCTGTTTATGAATCTCATCATGCATTTCAGATAAATGTAATGCAATAAATTCGCTAGGTAAAACTCATGAAAATAGGACAATAAGATATATGGGTTTCCTAGGAGGACGTACATCAAATACTGCTAACAGTATAACATTACTAGGACCAACAGAAATATGACCAAAGTCAGAAAATAACTCTAAACATTTACTAAAAGAAGAAACATTAGGAGTAATCTGATGAACCGTAATAAAGAATTTTATTGCTTCTCTAAAAGAGAAAATTAAGAGCAATCATATAATTACAATCTGCACGAGAGAACTCAGATGGCTTACTAAATGTGACGACGCTAGTATCAACTGTTTCATACTTATTTTTGGCCTCTATTATAGGTATGACAAGTGAATACATAGCAACCTGTACGGGCAAACTAAACTCCACTAATACGTGCTCAGAGTCACTAGTATCTTCCTCTGAAACATTGATATCATAAAGTATTGGTGTTCTAGACTCAACTAATGTATCCTGAATGTCACTAATAATCTCTTCATGAACATGAATTTCATCAAGTATGGGTGTATTAGACTTTATTAAATCATCAACATCATCACTAGTAACCTTAGAAGGAATGTGGGCATCATCGACAATTCTCGAATTATCAATATCATCAATTTGCACATTATCAGTATGTTGACTCTTCGAGGGGCATCGATAATCATAATGTTCAGATTTTCCGCACTTAGAGCACTTGGTTGAGGGTACTCGTAAGCATAGTGTTCATATCCTGCACACGTAGAATATGGTTATCTGGTTTTGAAAGTAGACAATTCTAGCTCTAAAACTGAAAGAAACGTCTCTTTGACAGACTTCATGACATGTAAGTTCAGCTCTATTTTAAATCAAGTCTCAATCCATTATAAAAAATATATATAGTAGGAAGATGATCTATTTGAAAGCCACATTCAAATACAAGCTCTTCAAATTTAAGTTTATACTCAGTAACAGACAAGTTTCCATGACGTAGATAAAACAACTCTTTGAACAATTAAGGTTTAGAGGAAATAAATTTTTCCATAAGCTTTTTTTTAATTTCATTCAACGTCTCTATTGGTCTGGAGTATGCTCTTTCTAGATGTCTTTCTATGATAGTCCAATAATTTAGAGCTGAAAATTTAGTTTTTACTTAGCAAACTGGACTTTGCGCGCATTGAAAAATTCATACAAGTCAAATAATAGCTCACCTGCTCAGGTGCGCTATCCAATCACAAAATTTGCGAGGGTTCATACATACCATAAAAATCGGTAGGCGCTATGCTGCTTTTTTGTTGGACTTCTTTTTTCTTAACTACACGCTAATCATAATGATTATGCTCTCTAATATGAGGTTATGTGTTTTGTGACTCATGCCTATCATAATAATTATTCTTTTTAGTGTTGTGAATTTGTATTTCGTGACTCTAGGCAACACAACTAAAATCTTGTGCTAAACTCAGACATATCTGCAACTTAATCTTGACGGACTGCAATGCAAAAGAATGCAAACAAACAGATGAGTACGCAAAGTTTCTAGGCTCAAACACAACTAAATGCATTCATTAAATGATGAAAATTACAATTCTAAAAAGGCTTTATCTCTATATGCAAGAAAATGTGACCCTAAATGGTGATGTTAAACAACCGACAAATGAGATCAATAAACTTCAACAATTATACATAATAAACTACAAATAAATACACAACCACTAGAGGTTGCAAGAAATGAATAATTAAAATTAGATCAAGTTACGATATCACCTGAGGAGATGAATAGTTTACGTTCAAGCACAAGCGCTATAGAAATGATGGCTAGAATTCTTGCAATGAAGATCTGGAATAGCTGCAACATAGGCTGAACGTGACTAGAAGAAATCTGCTTCAAAAATGGCTCGAATAAGGCTTGAAACAGGCCCAAAATGGCTTCTGAAATAATCCTGCTGAGTTGGCCCGAGTCAAGACTGAGTCGGGATTGAGTCGGGGCTTAATTAACTCGGCTCAGCTTGGTCGGCTCGGCTCGGGACGGCTTGTGTCGGCTCGATGACGTCAACGGCGGCTTGGTCAGTCATTGTTCTGCTCGGCTTAGTCGATCAACAGAGCGTCTTGTCTTGAGCTAGCTCGAGTCGGGTCAGATCTGGATCTAATAAGTGGGTCGGGTTGTATTGGGTTCAACTGTGAACCCGCAGAATTCAGATTAATTCTCCTCTTGATCTCATGTAGATGGCGATGCTGGTGAGGGCTGACGGCGGTGACACATCGAAGAAGCGGACGACACAACGAATGACGACGATGTTATTGACAGCGCATGTCTGCGAAGACGAACACGTCAACGACGCAACAAGACAAAAAAGAAGATGGCGTCGACGGTGACGAAGACGGCGACGAGGACGATGAAGACGACAACTAGGATTAAGATCTGGGCGGAGGAGTGGCAGCGTCGACGAGGGATGATGTTGACGATGCCGACGGCAACACGATGAGGAAGATGCGACGACGAGGTGATTGCAGCGGTGAGGCGGGGCTAGCGGCGGCGGGAGACAGGGCTGTTGTCGACGGTGGCGGGGCTGGCGACAAGTCTGAGAGCAGAGAGGTGGCGGGGAGGAAAGGCGGCTGGTAGTGTCGGTGGCCGGCGCGAAGGCATATGGGGAGTGGCGGTGTGTTAAAACAGCGGCGAAGACGAAGGAGATAATGACGGCTAGAATTTAGGGTTATGGTTTTGGTGAGATGAAGGAAAGAGGAACAATGGCGTTTGTGATTTTTTTTATTTTTTTGATTTTTTTAAGAGCAGATATTGGGTTTTTGTTTTGTTTTTTTTAAAAACAAGCTAGGGTTTGGAGAGAGACTAGGGTTTTGAATTTTTTTAAATAATAAAAAGAATAAGAATTTAGCTCTGATATCAAATTAATGTGGGATCAAAGGCTAAAAGTTTGAATTGGGGATATGAACACGGATCACAATCCGATCCTAGGCTCACCACATGTTGATTCAATCAATTAGATCAAACAAATATCAAAAAGAATTTTTTTAAAATCAAATTTTCATTGCCTTCTTCATTGAGTTGGGCCCATTTAAATAGGCTTTACAAAAATCAAGTTTCAGAACACAATTGATGTGGTACTAAAAAAATAACTAAAGTCAAAATAGACTAAATTCAAAATGAAATAAAGCAACTATAATAAAGTAGAACTAAGGACATGCAACACGATGTGATGTTTTCATCATGTTCAGTTGGACATTTTTGTCCCAATCTGCAAATGTTAATTGTCCCCGTCAAACTATAAAACCTCTCCTTTAGATTGTGATGATTTTTCTTCTTTCAGTTATGTGAGAGTTGCTTAATTATTCATTAACCCATATCCGATAGGACGGATATTAAGAATTTTGTTTGATATAATAAACCTTGTGGAGCATAATTGCGAAGTGCATTTTGCCCTTGTATCTGCATAGCTGGTTGAGCTTCGTGTAATGATTGGCAATATTGTTGTAGACTTCATAAATTTGATGTGATAATTCACATTGAGAATCCTATCTGTGTTACTAAATTCATATGGTCAGCTTTATGCAGGAAAATCACTCAACAGTTATGACTATTGTCAGTATTGTGCCTATTTACTCTCTTGGCTTCCTCATTTATCTTTTCAACAATTCTTTGGTATTTATTGCAAAAGTATTGCCCGGTATATGCTTTTAATTATGTTTTATTTTGCAGTTGGGGATTATTATTAGGGCTGCAACATCAGGTCATATTCCACCAACAGCGTTTATGCTTGTGACCATGGGAAGTACAGGCATCTTGTTGATTGGATGGAGAGCCCTGGCATCGAATTTCGTTCCAAGTAAACAAAACAAGAAAAATGATGTATATAAGCGGGGGAGTGCATTCGAACTATTTGAGGTATTTAATACATCTTGCTAAATTATCACTTCACTTTACTTTAAACAAAAATGAAAATCTAAAAACCCACAAAGCATCTTGCTCTTGCTCTAGACTTTTCAACTAATATATACATTTATCTTGTGGTAGAAGGGCAGGAGGGCAGCGTTGGCCCTAGACCTGGATAGGAAGAGATCAAGCATAGAGATGAACAAGAGTTAAGGTAGTACTAGGAAACAACTCTAGGGAACGTTGCACAGATGTGCATATGTATTATCAGAATTGCAGGATGAGGTAATCTAGATGTCTGGTAAAATCAACAAGAATAAAGGACTTCTTTTATGTTGTAAGAAGAGTTATTAATCCAATTCGTATATGATTCAAAGTACACTATGCACATCTGGAACAAAGATCATGAGGTTTTAGTAAGAAAAAGGGAGCTCGTATTACTGCAAGAGGATTAGGAATTAGGTGAAAGCTGCTTTCTTCCTACGCCATTGTGTACATTCCCTTAACAATGTCAGTGCCATGAGATAGGGCAAACTGCTTTTCTTTGAATTACCCAAACAGTAAAATTTTTGAGGATATCTTGCCGATCACTTCTAATTAATAAAACCTTGTTTAGGCATTTCCTCCTACGTTTCAAATACTTGAGGCTTTTCACTTGTCAGTTATTCACCTTTCTTATATGGAATGAAATTTTGTTCTAGAATCCTCTTTCATGATCTTGATTTTTGTTCAAGTATTTTTTTCCCCCCATACTATCAATGTTTCCTAACCTGCTTGTTTCCTAAGATTTCCACATTGACCTGACTTTGTGATTTCTTCCTGGCATAAATTTGGGTAAAAATTTTCAGTTCTCTCTTTAAGAAATATAAGGAGCTGTAGTGCGGTCTATTTCTCTTAGCAAGGTTTGGGGAATTCTGCTGGGTATCGTAATAATGGCTTGGTGGTAATGCAGTACTGTGAATTGAGTTTATCCGGGATGCGCTCGTGTAGTAACATAATGTGTAGCTCATTGTTTCCTGTCTTGATAATTATTTTCCCTTTTAAATGAACTTAAACAATTTAAAGAAATAATTGTTCCTCCATCAAAGGAGCACAATAAGGAGAGAAATTATTTGTTAACAATAATTCTACGAGCATAACATTTCCTTGGCTCTAGGGAACTTAGTAAAGTTATAATGCATATGTTTTCGTTAAAATGAACAAAAATATTTATAATTATTGAGTGTAAGTTTATTTGGACTGTTTGTGAGAGTTCATTTCTTGTTTGTAGCTACTCACATCTTTGGTACGGAGGTGGTGATTGGAGCCCATCCATCGACAAACATCCTGTTTTGTATGTATTTTTCTGTGGCTTCACTCATGGCGCCCCTTAGGGGTAAGTCATTGTTTTTGGAATATTGTACGCCGTATTTATTGGCTGACTCTGCAGAAATGTATACTATATATCTATTTGGTCATTTTAAGTGGATGAAGATATATAAGGGAACTGCAAACAAACAATCTTTTTCTTTATCCACCTGGAGAAATAGAATGATATCAATCATTGAGAAGGATTGCAGAAAATATATAATACCTAGATTGGCTAATTCATATATTTTTTGATGTTCCCTTTTATGATTCCCCAGTGTTTCTACTCGCTGCTTCAAGGAAATGTCTAGTTTTAATATCTCCAGTCATTCATCCATCACTAATTTGTTTCATGGCAAGTGAAAAACCTATGTTTTTATATGCAGAAATCATCTGTGCTTTCTAATTAGTAACTCTCATTATATGAGGTTAATTATGACAGGTAGGTTTCACTATTGACTAGCTAGCATTCCAGATGTTTTTGTTTACTCTTGACAGGCCGCTATGATATTCATTATTGCCTTAGGTATGAATTTGGCACCAATATAAAACGGGTCGGTCCTTCCAGGAAGACTACTGGTTCTAAGAATTTTCTACATCTGCTACTCATGGATCTGGAACTATTTTCCTTGATTTGTTTTCTTGTTTTGTATCCTTACCTTGATAATTGTGAAAGCTCCAAGATTGAAAATATTGATTACCTTACATTTTCTTACTCAAACTACTAAATTTGGCATTCATCTTTTTGAAAGCAAAATGATATTTTGTAACCTGAAAATAGGATAGTGCCAGCATACCATATTGCTTTTCTAATGCGATGTATCACTTAAGCCCCGTTTGGTTAACACCATCCAAATAGCCCGACTTGGTGGTTTGAATGCTATCTTGAAACCACCCACAAAACAAACAATTTTTGGGCTCAAATTAACCCTAATCCCACCGTCCAAAGAAACCAATAATAATAATAAGGAAAAAGGTAAGATCTACTACTCACACTACATTAATAACATCTACACCTAACCTCACTTATCAAGCAGGGCTTTAATTTTCATAACCAAAATTACCCAATTTGTTCATCTCATAGTTGTGATTCTCCACTGCTGCTGCAGCAGCAGCAATGAGAGAGAACATTGTGTAGTTACATATGCACACTGGCATGACACACAAAATAAACAACAGCAGCAACAAAGCTTGTATCCTGATGTTTGGGGCAGCTACATGAGTCTGCATCTCCATTCAACTCTGTTAAGGGCCAGCTCCATTGAGTTAAACAACTAGATATCCGTTTTAACTGCCTCAATCCGGGTCCTTTACTTCTACTTGTTGTCCTTATTGCTTTATTAACTACCATCATCCACTCCTAACTTCTGCAATTATCCATTTTAAGAGCTTGATGCCACAAATATAATGATCAGATTCCTGAATTTAGCAAGACTGATACCTATCTATTACTCTTTCATGAACTGGTCTGTCTGTTATCCATTTTATTTAGTATAGTCTTTGATATATAAATGAAATTATATTGCGGACAAAGGAGTGTCTAAAAAATATAAGACGTGCCCAAGAAGTGTCTAACAAGTTCCTAACTTAAAAACATAGTATATAATTAAGGACATTTGAAAGGTACCTGACACGTGTCCAATTGGCCGAAAAGTGTATCTGACATGTGTGCTGATGTCTCTAACATGGGTACGGTTTCATGATAGAAGTGTTTACACTACATAGGTCATGTCTCATTACAACTTAAAAGAATCGGTTTGGGCATTTAATATACTTATTGAATCTTCAAAAAAAGTTTTTAAATGGTAGCTCTTATGAATTACACAACATTCATCTCCTTTTGTAGACAAGATATTAGATCACACTATGGATGATGGCCCTGACCATCCCCTGCTAGCTCCTAGAGTGCTCCTTCCCTATACCCATTATCAGATGGCTCCTAGGTTGGTCATATAGCTAGGTACAGTTCATTAGGCCAGCAATGGTTACTCATCAGTTTGAGTTGAATTTGGAGGCATGCGTTGGACCCCATTCTAATCGTTGTACTTTATCAGCACATCTGGAACAATTGGATACATATCTCGTATCTTCTGACAAAGTTGGATTTTGATGCAGTTTTGAACAAACAGAGTTTTTTAATTCATTAAAGCAAATTGTTGAAGCTTAATTATCGAGCGGGATATGAATAAATCAAGGAACCACTAGTATTTGATTTTCTACATTTTGTCCATTTAGTTGAAAGGGATTGTGATGGCATGATTAGCTCCCTTTCTGCTTACAGAATACAATCTGGCAAGTTTTTATATGTTCTGTACATAACTGATCCTGGATGTCTCTACTTGTAAAATTAAATTTATTGTCGAAATCCCGTATAAGGCTGGGTGGGGACGTTTCCAGAGCATAGAGATAAATTTGGTTGAGGTGAACCTGTGAGGAGCTATAGTGTCATACTGTAGGCTCAGTACCATCCTTTACAAAATTATCCAATACCAGGTAGCTAGTGCCAAACGGGTGGTTTATGATTTTAATTTTAAGATGTGAAAATAGTTTCATCTTTGTTCTTTTCCTCAATTTCATCACTTAATTATTGGAGAATAACACAAACACATAATCACTTCCGACAATTAGGGGGATACATCTCCCTGGTGTTGAACATGACATGTATGTCCACGAGTCTACATATGTTAACACTTTATTTTGGTGAACAGAAGTGAAATAGAATGACTCAGAGTGATGAAAGAGAAAGCAAGATCAGCAACCCAAGAAGCATTGACACTTATATGGGACATGGATATTGTTGGCAATGACATTGGGCAAATCCTTGAAAGCACGATACAAGGACATGGTGACATGTTAATGTGTGTGCCTATAAGTATTTGTGTCTGCTTACATGTATTTTTGCACATAAAGGTAATTACAAACTTAATCCTAAATGATAAAACTTGTAGATTTTAAAAATATCAAATTAGTGACTGGATCAGAAAATGTAACCAGAAAAGCTATCAAACACCAGAGCTAACGCAAGCTATGTAGCACGGATACTTCGTCAAAGAAGACGTACCCGTGTCCGATACTTGGACACTTTGATACTTCATCGATACTTGACCGATGCGTGTCGAATATGTCGAAAACTCCTCTAACGTATCCTAATTTACAACGTATCTTAGACGTACCATAGACATATTCTTGACAAAACCACAACTACAAAATTAAACCAAAAGAAATCTAATTTTCAATGAAAAGTTTACGTGTAGATGCATTACATTTATATAACTTGTCTTGTTTTTCAATAAAAATCATTTACATAGTTATTGATTTATATGATTCAAAAATATTCTAGAACATTTAAAATAGTGTTGTTTTAATTTTCGTGCCCTTGAACTTTCATGCTACAAATAAGTAAATACTAGGCACATAAACAAGTATAAATTAATTATTACTTTTACTTATACATATATGATAGCATATTTTTATCTTATACATACATACACACACACACATACTTGGGTCCATACACACACACGGGTCATTTGATAAGGATATGGAGTTGAATTCTTCCCATTCAAATTTAATGTTAGGCCATTCAAATTGAAGATCCATTCTGTTGGAGTTGATCTACATTGTTAAGAGTGTTTAAAAACAAAAATTTAAGTATTTTGAATATTTTTTGCTTATTCATCAGGTATGTGCGAAATGAACTGCCGAAATAGTGAGTTGGTTAGTTTAACAATGTATAATATTTGAAATCTAACAAAAGTTGGTGTGCGTGTGAGGGTTTTTAAATGTTTAAATTCATGATTATATGGTCGGATCGAGAATTTATATGTCTAAAGTCATATATCTAAGTAATATGCTACTTTTGGCCGTTCATTTTGTGCCTACTAGATGCATGAATAAGAAAACTACAAAACACTTATTTTTTATTTTTTATTACTTTAAATAATGTAAAATAACTTCAGCGGAGTAGATCTTGTATTTGAATATTGTAACATTGAATTTGAGTGGTAAGAAGTCAAGCTCAAATCTTTTCAGAAATAGCCAAGTCTATATGTAGAGAGATAAAATGGGAAAATAGCTGAAATAGGAGGAAATTTTCTCCGATGGCACACCCAAAACTCGACTTTCCCATCAAAATTTTAAGATCTGTTACGAAAATTTTCTTCTATAGCACACCCAAACCTTGACTTTCCTATCAAAATTTTAAGATCTAAACTGTTCAAGCTAATTGTCATGTCATGAAATATATATAGATGAAAATTCACGTGGTTTTAACATCTATTACTTATGCATCAAATGGTTATAAAATTAACGATTTTTTACAATAAAACAAATGCGACCAGTAGATCCTTGAGTAAATAAGGTCCAAACCACATGAATTTTCATACACCTATGTTTTAGGCAACAAAGATCCTAACGTATGATCAGATTTTAAATTTTTGATGAAAAAAATCGAGTTTGAGTGCGCCATAGAAGAAAATTTCCTCTCATGTCAGTTGTTTTCTCGTTTTCTCTCACACGCATATATAAAGAGAGAGACTTGGGTACATGCGGAAGAATTTGAGCCTGAATCTTTTTCACTTAAACTCATCTAATGACATTCAAATACAAGATTCGCTCCATTGAAGTTGATCTTCATTATTTAAAGCAACTAAAAATCAAAAAATAAGTGTTTTGAATACTTTTTGCTCATCCATCAAGTAGGCGCAAAATGAACGGCCGAAAATAACATTTTACTTAGATCTATGATTTTAGACATATAAATTCTCGATTCGACCACTTGATCATTATCTAAACATTTAGAAAAACCCACGCATGAATTTTTTAGGTTTCAAATATTATACACTGTTAAACTAACCAACTCACTATTTCGGTCATTCATTTTGCGTCTACTTGATGGATGGGTAAAAAGTATTAAAAACACTTGATTTTTTATTTTTAGTTGTTTTAAACAATGTAGATCAACTTCAACGGATGGATCTTGTATTTGAATGTCATGTGATTGAGTTGTGTTCCCAAGTATATATATAGAGAGAGGGATTTATACCTCAGCCGCCAGCTGAGAGAGACTCTCCCAGCTGGCGCAACGTGACTGAATTTCGGCCATAATTTTGAGCGCTGCTACTATGATCGCAGTTTTTTATGAGAACTGTGATCAAGTCGCAGTATTATCTGGGGACTGCTATCATGGTAGCAGTATTTTCTAAGGACTGCGACCATGATCACTATCATGATCGCAGTCTTTTTCTGAGGACTGCTATCATGGTTTCAATTTTAATTACACTGAAATATATGATTTTTAGGGCCGTGATCATGTCGCAGTGGACTGCGACCATGTCACAGTCAGCTGCGACCATATTGAAGCTCCAGCTGAGAGTAGGGGTGAGCAGAGTTCGGTTATAACCAAAATAACCGATCAAAAATCAAAACCCGAACCCAAACCAACCCGAACCGCTCTAATTCGGTTGGGTTTTGATTTTGTGTTCCAAAACTCGAACCCAACCGAATCGAACCGAATCTCTCGCCCTTATATCACCCTACTCAAATTCAATTTAGTGAATCATATAGTTCATAATAAAAATTGGTGGAAGCTTATCTCATTACTTTTAGTAATACCATCTTTTTTATGTTGAATATGTGAAAGTTATGTTAAGTATACCATCACAATTGTGAATAATATTTATATTAATATAGTTCTTTTTTCATTCTTATCATTAAAATAATTATATGAGCTTTGATATAAGAGCTCAAATACAATGTAAAAATTTAGAATATGAAATTTTCAATTCACATTAAGGTTTAGGTCTTTTTCTTATTTCTAATTTGAGTAATAGATATTTGAGATTAGAATATTAAAGGATGATAATATAATGGTGATTAAAAAATGCAAGAAATAATGACAATATATTGGCCTAATCGAAAAACCAAAGAACCGAACCGAACTGAGTCTAATCGGTTCAGTTCGGTGACTAAGTATAATCGGCTCGGTTTTGCAAAAATTAGCAAAAATTGAACCGAACCGACCGATGCTCACCCCTAGCTGAGAGTCTCTTACGGCTGGCGACTGAGGTACATTTTTCTTATATATATATATATATATATATATATATATATATATATATATATATATATATATATATATGGGCTATCTGTACCTCAGCCTGCGGGCTGAGAGAGTTTCTCAGCCTGCGGGACGTGGCTGAATATAGGCCACACATCGGTCGCAGAGTGTGGGCGCCACAAAAAATCAAAAAATCCCGCCTAAACAATCGTGAATCAAAATGACAAAAATACCCCTTTTAAATGACGACTGCGACTTCTAGCATTCAAAAGTAAAAAAATATTCACCTTTATATAATGCTTGTTACTAGTATATTATCTCATACCTAAAAACTATATTTTTACTCAATCATCCGTAGTTCCCCCACCGATCCTACTACGGATGCAATTTATGGTCGCAGTTAATCATTTATCAGATCCCAATGCGACTTTGGTCGCAATAATTACTGTTTTGGAGTTCAAAGTAATTTAAAGTTATAGTGTATTAACTTTTAAACTGTTTTGGATAACTGAACAGTCACCTAGGAAGTATACAATTTTTGGGAAAAGATAGAAAATATATTTGAGAGATATTCACGTGGTCAAAGAGCTTAAACCTTTTGGAATTCCGGGATTAAAAGTATATAAAGGGTCATGAGCAAAGGATTAAAAACATACTAAGTTATTTTTGCTCAAACTAGTTACTCTTAACTGTTCTGAAAATAAGTTCAAAAAATGTCTTCACCATCACCACCGTCTTCACCGGAAAAAAGCCAATACATTCAAACAATGTCTTCACCATCACCACCGTCTTCACCGGAAAGAAACCAATCATCAAATGATGATTTTATGTTTAGTTCTGAAACAATGTCTCGCTACGGGTCAGAATCTGAGATTGATACAGACGACCCTTTCTGGGAGTTCATTGATGAACCAAAACACAAAAATGAAGAGGAAGAAAGCGACGATGAGACTGTACCTGAAGAAGAGGAAGAGACAGAAGACGAAAGCATGACTCTTGACGACGAATCTGATTACGATGGTGATGACGACGATTAGAAGTTAAAAAATTGTATTTTTGTTTTTCTTTTTAAATATATATAAATCTCTTTTCTAAAGTTAATTTTGTGAATTACATTTTTTACTACTATGTATTGGTTGAAATACTGCGACCATGGCGCAGACTTAATTAAATCAAAGACTTTATTAATACTGCGACCTAGGCATATCATCATTAATCCATATTACTGTTAATTAAATCAAAGACGCAGACTTAATAAATACACAGCGACTTTGGTCGCAGTTGCTGTACTTTAGTCTTAATCAACAACAACACTGCTACCTTGGTCGCAGTTTCTGACCGTAGTATTAATAAAAAAAACTGCGACCTTGGTCGCAGTTGGTGGTCTTTAATCTTAATCAACAACATCACTGCGACCTTGGTCGCAGTTGGTCTTTATAAATAATCAACAACAACACTGCGACCTTGGTCGCAGTTGCTGATCTTTACTCTTAATCAACAACATAACTGCGACCTTGGTCGCAGTTGGTGGTATTTATAAATAATCAACAACAACACTGCGACTTTGGTCGCAGTTGATGGCCGCAGTCTTAAAAAAAAAATCTGCAACCTTGGTCACGGTTTTTTGGTCGCAATGTCGACCCTGGTCGCAGTTGTTTCTGTTTGCACTGTAGTCTTATGTGACCTTGGTCGCAGTGTGGTCTCTGGTCCAAGTTGTTTTGTTTGCAATGCATGACTGCGATCAAAGGTCGTAGTTTATTAAAAAACAAATATGCTTTTTATTTATTTTCACGAATTTATCTCCAGGCATGTGAAAAATGATACAAAAACGATCTCTTATACAATAAGATTGAGTGTTATAATATAGCAGTAGAAAGAAAACTAAACATCAAAAAGAACCATTGTTGACTAAGAGCAGTGTTGTTATTGAGGTCTTTTTATTTATGTCCACGCATTTATCTCCAGGCATGTGAAAATGATACAAAACGCTCTCTTATACAATAAGATTGAGTGTTACAATATAGCAGTACAAAGAAGACTAAACATCAAAACAACCAAGAAGACTAAACATCAAAAGAGCCCTTGTTGAATAAGAGCAGTGGTGTTATTGACGTCCCCGTGTATTAAAAAACTGTGGACGTCGAGGACCATGACTTCTTCCTTTGTGGACGAATATCGATCAAGTTCACCGGCCAAAATATTCTCCCAAAGGCCCAGCGAACTTGAAAAAGGACAATCAAGCTCTGGGTCTTCTTCGTGCATAGGGTCATCTTCATCCATGGAGGCAGGCCCCTGTTAGAGACTCTGAAGAAGGCTGAAATTCTCAGAGCAATTGCTCTCAAATGAACACAGTCTAATTATGGGCTGTTAAGGGAGAGGGTGAGCCCTATTTATGGGCAGCCCATAATAACAGCTTCGGGAAACAGCGAATGGTGCGGGTTCATCAACGTAGACTTGACGTTAAAAAGATCTCATAAAATCTTTATGACAGGTCGCGTCTCACGGAGTGAGTCCAAGTCGCATCAGACAACAGACAACTTTTCATTGGTCGCAGTTAATAATTATATTACTTCACCTTATAAATTTTTAAAATGAAAGGTTGCGACATTGGTTGCAGTTGCTGGACGCAGACTTAATAAATACACTGCGACCTTGGTCGCAGTTTCTGTACTTTAGTCTTAATCAACAACAACACTGCTACCTTGGTCGCAGTTTCTGACCGTAGTATTAATAAAAAAAATGCGACCTTGATCGCAGTTGTTGGTGTTTAGTCTTAATAAAATACACACCGACCTTGGTCGAAGTTGCTGGTCTTTACTCTTAATCAACAACATCACTGCGACCTTGGTCGCAGTTGGTGGTCTTTACTGCGACTTTGGTCGCAGTTGATGGCCGCAGTCTTAAAAAAATAATCTCCAATCTTGGTCGCTATTGCTCGTTTTTAGTCTTAATCAACAACAACACTGCGACGGTGTGACACGTTACCCCAACAGTTGCTTAGTCGCAGTCTTTGGTCGCAGTGTCGACACTGGTCACAGTAGTTACTGTTTGCAATGTATCTTATGCGACCTTGGTCGCAGTGTCATCTATGGTCATAGTTGTTTTGTTTGCAATGCATGGCTGCGAAAAAGTTCGTATTTTATTAAAAAAAAACAAATATGCTTTTTATTTATGTCCAGGCATTTATCTCCAGGAATGTGCAAATGATACAAAACGATCTCTTATACAATAAGATTGAAGTGTTACAAATACAGCAGTACAAAAGAAGACTAAAACATCAAAAAAATCCCTTGTTGACTAAGAGCAATCTTCTTCTTGAGCTCTGGTGGCAGCAGAATCAATAAGATTGAGTGTTACAAAGAAGACTAAACATCAAAGTAGCCAAGAAGATTAAACATTAAAAAATCCCTTGTTGACTAAGAGAAATCTTCTTCTTGAGGTCTGGTGGCAGCAGAATCAATAAGATTGAGTGTTACAAAGAACACTAAACATCAAAGTATCCAATAAGACAAAACATCAGAAGAGCCAAGAAGAGCCCTTGTTGACTACTAAGAGCAATCTTCTCCTGGAGGTCTGGTGGCAGCAGAAACTTTCGTTTATGAACATCTCTTCACCAGAAGGTTATCCAGTGAGCATGGAGTTTCCTCGATGTCACTTCTGGGGTAAGAGAGGAGGTTTTGAGACCTCACAGGGAATGCTACCCACCACTATATCCACCACATCCCCCGCCGCCATACCCACACTGACCATCCGTCACCAGCAAGCTTGACTGGTGCGTCAAGTGAGAACAGATCTCGGTGAGGATTAAGTCCTCGTCAGGGATCATGACTTCTTCCCTTGTGAACGACGAGGACCATGACTTCTTCCCTTGTGGACGATGAGGTCTATGACTTCTTCCCTTGTGGACGAACATCGATCAAGTTCGTCAATAGGGTCATCTTCATCCATGGAGGCAGGCCCCTGTTAGAGACTCTGAAGAAGACGGAAATTCTCAGAGCAATTGCTCTCGAAAGAAAACAGTCTAATTATGGACTGTTAAAGGGAGAGCGTGAGCCCTATTTATAGGCAGCCCATAATAACCATAATTAATGGTTCATTAATCAGAATCGTCGGCATTAATGGTCTCCAACCGCCAGCGCCGGTTTGAAAATAAAAGACATTAACGCCTAAACCCAATGAAGAACCGACACGTAGACAAACCGCTTCGGGAAACAACGAATGACGCGTAGACCAAAGTCGCAGTCCACGTAATGCAACCCTAGATTGCAGTTGCTGGCCATCTTTATCAATAACAACACTGCGACCTTGGTCGCATTTAACCATGTACACTGCGACAAAAAGACTTTGGCTAAAGTCGCAGTTTAAATGTACAATGCGAGCAAAGACTCTGACTACATTATATTCAAAAAAAATAATTACTTAACGTACTGCGACCAAAGTCGCAGTCCATGTAATGCAACCCTAGATTGCAGTTGCCGGTCATCTTTATCAATAACAACACTGCGACCTTGGTCGCATTTCACCATGTACACTGCGATGAAAGACTTTGACTAAGGTCGCAGTTTAAATGTACAATGCGATCAAGACTCTGACTACATTATATACAAAAAAAATTAAACTATAAAGTAGAATTTTATCGCAGGCTGAAAACAATGATCTGAAAAGATTTTATATTTTCAAAAAAAAATTTATCCCTGGCTGAAAAGGAGAAACTACATCTTTCAAAAAAGAGGTAAAGAAATAAGGCGAAAAGTAATTTATATTCTATAAAGAGCGGCAAAATAAAAGGGGGGAAAAATAATAATAAACAATAAGGAAAAGTTATCATAAGGGGTATTTGGTAATTTAACTTCTACCTAAAAGCAGACCGCAAGTCAGTGAGGTGACAAATCGAGCCACGTCACCGCAGGCTGAGAGAGTACTCTCAGCCCGCGGGCTGATATACATTTTTCTCTATATATATATATATATATATATATATATATATATATTATATATATATATATATACTTGTGTCCTTCCAAAAAGATTTGAGGTCAAATTCTTCCCACTCAAATACCAACATTTGACATTCAAACACAAGATCCACTCTGCTGAAGTTGATCTATAATATTTCAAGTATCTATAAATAAAAAATCAAGCATTTTGAATATTTTTTGCTCATGTACAGTGTTTTAAATATCGGATATCGGCGATATATCGGTCGGCAAAATTATGTACCGGATACTGGGTGATATATCGCGATATGGTACTAAATACCTGTTGATATATCAATAGTAAATACATATAAGACATTATTTAAAGAAATAAGTTATTATCCAAATATCATATAAAAAACATAATTGAAATACCATAATTAATATATAATAAAATAAAACAATCTCTCAAGAAAAAATAATATTATTATCCAAATAAGTAATTATAAGGGCTGATACATCGGATATTTCATCTCAGATATCGGCCGATATATCGGCCACGTGGCGATATATCGGCCAATATCGGTCTAAAACGATATCCGATAAATTTTGCACTTATCGTATTGTTTTAAATAAAATATCGGTATCTCGGCCGATATACTGGTATATCGGCCGATATTTAAAACAATGCTCATGTATCAAGTAGGGGAAAAACGGACGGCGTAAATAGTGAGTTGGTTAGTTTAACAGTGTAAAACATTTGAAACCAAACAATAATTGGTTTGTAGGTGTTTTTAAATCTTTAGATCATAATCAAATGGCCGGATCGAGAATTTATATGTCTAAAGACATAGATCTAACCAACTCACTACTTTCGGTTGTCTATTTTGCGCCGCTTGACGGATGGGCAAAAAATATTTAAAACACTTGATTTTTGGTTATAAATCCCTGAAATAATATAGATCAACTTCAATGGAGTAGATCTTGTATTCGAATGTCGGAGGGTTGTATTTGAGTTGAAAGGATTCGGGCTCAAATCCTTTTGGAAGGACACAAGTCTCTCTCTCTCTCTCTCTGTGTGTGTGTGTGTGTGTGTGTGTGTGTGTGTGTGTGGGACACACAAAAGCACAAGTATACTTACATGTTTATGTTCTAGTTTTTTAGTCGTATCCCCGTGTCTGTATTGTGTAGTACTCATATCCTGTAACCGTGTTTATGCTTCATAGAACACAAGACAACGATGCCCTCACATTTGCGAGAGATAATTTGATTGCTTAGGGTAGCGTCCCACTCACGTCAACAACAACTAACACAACATTTTCCCAACATTTTGGGTTTCCCACATGAATCTTTTTCTTCTCTTCAGCTTTGTTAAGACTATCTTTTCAATTAAATTGACCTATCATATTCTTCTTAACTGCCTCCCTCCAAGTTCGTTCAGGCGCACTTGCGATCCTCATTACATTGATGCCAAAGTGTCTTTCTTTTAATACTTATATGAAGACATGACTCCAGTTTGCCTGATATACTTAATAGAATTCTTTTCTTCAAAGCTAGTGCAACTCTCTAGCACATCTGACTGTGTCTGCAAGTATCATATATCTATGTGACAGGGGTGTAAAACTCGGTTTGAATTATGTGTGCTTCTTAGGAGGCAGTTGTGTAGAGTCACCGTAGACTATGCTTTGCTGTAATTTTCAATCCATAATCAAGTCAGTCAAAATGACAGCTTTTTTGCACGTTGGCTTACAACCTTCATTCTAGTTTCTTAGGTCTCCCATGAATTCTGATCTTTAGGCCTGGCTTATGGCTCACTTGATTCCGTCCTTGAGCTAATTTATGTGCATACCTTGTTATATCTCTATTGCTATAACTCTTCACGCTGTTTATCTTTCAATTGATGCTTTAATTTCACCATGCTGATGTCACATGGACATGCTGATATATGCTCTATTTCGTTATTTTGATTTCCCCCGTCTACAATGCAATGGATTGACTTTTCCCAAACTTGCCTCAATAAGTATAACTTGGTAAAAATTTCCATGGTTTTTAAATGGTCCAATTTATGTTTTGGCAATGAACCTCCACTAAAATACACCACATTGAGTTCTATTTGAGTTATTTTCTATCCAAATTCACTTTTGCGATGAAATAGGTTGTGAATATCTCCATGTGAGAAAAAAGGTTCATGTAGTCCCCCTGAAATTTTGGTATGAAGATATTCTGTCTATTGTTGTTGAAATCTCTGTCTTCATTACTTATTATTATTATTATTTTTAAAAAATCTCATTTCTAAGTGCAGCAGCAACTCTTCCATTTCCTACTTCAGTTTAACTCTACTCATTTTCATCACCATTGCCTTCATTTTCTTAGGACATTTTCCCAGAAACTAGGCTCTTAGGAGCACAAGGCTCCACAGAAGACTTGACAAAATCTATAATTAGTTGCCATCCTTATAAATTGGTGCCAGATTCATGGCCATGTAAATTATGTCATTGTTCGCACAATGTTTACACTTTCATGCTTTTGAAACTCTTCTTTGAGGTTAAGTGTCAGTACGTAGGAAATTTATCAATGCTTATTTAATCAAATATAATTGTTTCTTTCCCTGCAACTAATTGTACCTAATTAAGTTCCATTCTTATGGCTGAGCTTACAGATGATGGACATCATTTGTTATTTGTTGTTTCGTTGGCTCTCCTCTTACTCTAATTGCCTTTACATCCATTTCTTGAATATTAATTTTGTATTTCTTTCTTACTACCTACTCAACAATCTTTCTATGACAAGTGCTTTATAAATTGAAAACCTCGATTAGGTCCTTTACGTGCCCCGCTAGTCTTTTCCTTTTTAAGACTGGCAAGAAAAATCAATATTTAATCTGTGTAGTATCAATTGGAATGAAAACCTTGTTACTTTTTTGTTGTTATAGTACTATCCTTTATAGTGCATATCCTAACTGGTTTATTTCCTTGGATTCTCTCTGACGCGACTTGGCATGCTATTTTCTAGTAGAAAGTTTTGGGGGAAATTCCTCTCTTAGCTTCAGGAAAGGAAAAGAGCTATGTTGCTTGCTGCTGCTTTATTTTGTCCCCCTCCCCCCCCCCCCCCCCCCCCCCCCCCCCTCCCCCCGTTAGCCGGCTTTCTTTGGGCTACCGTTCCTTGTTGTGTCGCTTGCAAATTAACGTTCTATATGAGGGTTATAAGGATAGGACAAGTTAGCGAAATCGGTTGTTTAGCAAACTCGCACATAGTTACGTACGAACATATGTACATACGTATGGATATACCTATCTATTTATGTATCTATATATCTATCTCTCTTGCAATTTCATCATCAGACACTTGGGTGTTAGTTACGGTCTTAGTAAAGAGCTGATAATTCTGGCCCTTGCATCAACTCTGTCTCATTATTTGCTTGCGATGAGCATTGCATATAGGGGAGGTCATTGTTTTGGAAACATTGCACTTATTAGTGATTGAGCATCTAAGACGTGCCAGTTTGACTGTTTTGAATGGAAGCAAAGAAATCCACGGGAACTAAATAAACATTATCTGTCTCACCATTGAAGTAGTTGGGCATGAATGAGCAGAAGTTGATAAAGATTGTAGGAAAATGAAAGAAGACCTGATCTTTTATCCCATAGGATCTATGACTTGTGCTTTCTCCTTTCTGGCTGTTTGATAGTATGTTTTGTCTTGATGCCAGCTTTTTTGTCGAGTAATTTCCACTTTATCATTAGTCTATATCGAATCCAAGTCCAACTGTGTTCATACACAAGTGTCATCATTCTTCAAATTCTGTTCATGCTATCATAAGCTGAGCTTAAGCTACCTGATTAATAGCGTAGGAATCTCTTTGTGCCAGCAACCCTACTTGGTCTTTCAACTGGTTTCCCTTTCAATGTTCAGGAATGTGGCCCCTAAATACATGTTATGACTTTTGCTGCTGGCCTGCTGGTGCTGCTCATGTTTTTCAAACTATTTTCTGGGTTTCTATCTAAAAATTTTGCTAATTTGTTTGTAGTAAAAGAAACACAGAATGATGAAGGTTTTGGTTTCAATGATTCCAATTCCCATGCCTTGTAATCTTCTCTCTTTATATTTCCCAAAGAAAATTACATGTGAAGATAGGAAATTAAGATGGCCTGTGCTACTTCTAATACCAGTTAAATGTATGAAGAGCACCTGAATTATTCTTAATTCATGTCTTACGAGTATCAGGAATTGAATAGCTTTTCCTTCTTTTGTTCAGTGGAATTATTGCTGATGGTATATGTCTGTAATCAATCTATGTAAATATTTGGTTTGTTGTGCTGTTACTACTTTGCATGTACAACTAGAGAATGCCCAACTTTTGAAATAGCATTACTGGTTCTTAGTATGGTAACTCTGTATTCTTCGTTTATTGTCTTTTTACCTGTGTGGAATATCTGTTCTTAGTTTCTATCAGCTAATAGATTTTGTGTGTGTGTGGTGTGTGTGTGTGTGTGTGTGTGTGGAGGAAATTAAGAGTACTGAAAGAATGAGATAAAATACATGCGGATTTGAGAAAATATTGCATGATGTAATCAGGTCGTATGTTACGATGGCACTGAATGCAAGGTAATTAAACCATTGTCTTTCGCCGTAGTTTGGTCTGTTAATCATTTAACTTCTACATATGAAATGCTGTCCGTTGGTACATAATGCATTAAATGTTTCTGGTTGTATGTCTGGGTTCTGAGTCCAGGAAAGAAACAATTTTTTTTTTTTTTTTTTTTAAAACCTGTACTTTACTGCATGTAAAATTTATTTTCTTACTCTTTGGCATTTACAGTTGCTTTTAGTTTGCAAGAGCTACAATTTCGCAAGCTTTTTCTTTTTAAGATGAGGACAAATGTTATGGATCCTCTTGGATATGCAAGAGCTGAGCCAGGGGGTGAATTTTTGAAGACTTCAACAAAATCTTGGGACGTGTCTTGTAGCTCCAGTATAGATCGGTGCTTTTGTTCTGCTTCTTTCCCCAGTTAGGATTCTTCATCTCTATAGATCATCATCATCATTATACTGTTTTCAATCTTAATTCTCCATTAGCAAAATTTTTTGAATGCATTTCTTTTACTGCACTGCAATCTCTTGCACTGTTTTTGGCTTTGAGCCTCATAATAGAACAACACACGAGACAAATCACGCGCTATCCTTCCTTGATGCCAGACCAAAAAAGGTTCTTCCCTTGGATCCCCACCTCAAATTCTTTCCATCAAATCAAACTCGCTTCATCTTCATGTTCTCCCTTCTTCCTCCATTGTATGCATGAGAGTAAGCAGAGTTTTGAGCATGTGGTCTTCTTCTCCTCAAAGGGCCCCATGAAATAACATCTCTTTCCCTCAATGACCTCTCAAGTCTCAATGTTACAAGGGATTGACCCTCCTTGTCATCTCTGCTCCAATCTGGTCTCGTCTCATTCCAGCACAAAAGGAAACTGGTCCGGACATTTATGACTAGTTATGCATCATCTAAAGAAAGCTTGTGGTTTGTGCCTCTTACTCATATGATCACATAATATTCCATCCAAATAAGGCAATGACAAGGTGTCAAACCACTGACCATGGTTAGTGGGCCCGGGCCGTCTAATAGGCCAGCTCTAGTAGTGGGCCTCCACCATCCAATCCATTAGCAATAGCAAATGGGTCCATGATTAGCCTAGAGCCTTTGGCGTTGTGGCATTCCTCCTTCCCTTCCTCACGCAGTGGGAGGTTCCGTGTTCGAACTCACACTCAGCGTGGGGGTTTCGGCGGGCAATGTAGTTAGTGTAGAGTGTGCATATGCTGAGCGGGGAAAAAAAAAAAAAAAAGAGGAAGGGTCCTTGAGTAATGGGCTTCAAATATGGCCAATGAACCTAACGATAGTGCATGATGCCACATCGTTTATCTAAACATGGTCTTTGGTTCTACGATAATGTAGGTTCTATATATTGCTATACGCTTCTTTTTCTTATTTCGAGGGAGTTGGGTTTTTGGTGGCCATTTCATGAACTAAACATGAAGCCGTGCAGCTCCATCATAGCCACGCTCTAAAGCTTTGCTCTTTAGGGGAGATGCAAAATAAGTCAAGAGGGACCATGTTTTCACATCTGATCACCATCATGTTGATGGGGATCTCACTTTAATAGTGTGGGTTGCTTCTTTCCTGTTCAAAGGAATGAAAAGAAAAAGGAGGTTGGTTTGCATGGATGTTTCAGATTGCTGCCTCTGCTGCTCTTGAATGTCTCTCTGCTTTAGCATGTAAAGTTTTTGTCGTGGGGCGGTGTGTGTTTTAAAGTGAAACTATAGGCAAAAGAAGAGCAATTTGATGTGTTGGTAGAGCATTTGCATGTTGTATTTAGGCTACGATGATCATATGTTTACTATGCTTCCATTCATTTGATTCGAGTTCGAGTTCTATGTGTCGTAGACATAATAATACGTAAGAGATTGAACATTACAGATAAACAAAAGATGATGCCGTAGCCACACACACACCATTACAAAATAGACAGATATGTTTGAAATCTCGACTAATACACGTCTTATTCAATGGTGACCCTACAATAAAAGTGAATAGGTCTGCATGTCTGAGATCTTGACTAATGCACAGAGTTTACTTGCTCACTAGTGACCCCCATAAAGCAAACAAATATTCTTCCTCTAGGCAAGGCAGTGAGAACTTTGTGTTGTTGCATGATTAAGGCTGCACACAGCAAAAGGCACATTTTAAGAGAGATAATTCTCGTGTACTTTGTGTCACATAAGTTAACATTAGCATTGAGCCAAAATGAGATGAACACACAAATGTAAGCCAAGAGCAAAAGAAGGAAAAGCAAAGCAAAGATGACTTCTTTTTCAGCCTTGCAGCAGGACCCTAAAGCCTACTTTTGCATTGAAGGGGCTTGTCCTCACCCCAGGGCTTCTCTTTAATCACAGAGTGAGAAAGAGAAGAGAATTGGAGGGGAATGTGGGAAGCAAAGCATGCTCACATCTCATTCAAACTTTAGGATCAAACCCCACCACCAACTTGGACTCATATGAGAGCCCCGAGTCAATCTCTCTCTCTCTCTCTCTCTCTCTCTCTCTCTCTCTCAATCTGATTTTTTTCTGAAGGGATGGGATGATTGAATTGTGTGTATTTTGTGTTAATGCTGTTCCTGTGCCCAGGCTTTAATTATCCTTTACTCTTTTTCCTTGTATGCACAATCACTTTCCACTGGGAGGTGGGGGAAAAAACTCAGTGATTGGTCTTCTTCTTCAAAGCCCACCATTGCCATCCTTTTCCCCATCACCATAGAACAGGGTAAATACCCACATGGCTTTTTGCATTGGTACCCTTCCCAAGTCCATCTTTTACTAAATTTTATCTTAATATCAGTTGCAAGCTTTTGCATCATTGCCAAAACATTCCCACATATATATAAAGGGAGTGGTTATTATACTACTCTCAGGTATAACTAGTTTGGTTATGTTCACTTTCTTTTGTATGTTTGTATATGCATCTTGCAAAATGACTGATTTTTTAATTCTATGCTGTTGAGTTGATCTCTCGATAGGGGTTTTGTTTGAAAGTTGATTTACTTCTGGCTCATTGTTGACCAAGGGCACAAATGCAAGATCACAATTCACAAATCTTAAAATTGCATTTGTACAAAACTGAAAGATAATTTTAAGGGGTGTCTATGCAGAAAGCCCACATCAAAAAACCCCAAAGGGAAACAAGAGGCCCAAGTTAATGAATTGTCCTCCTTCAGGCATCTTAAGTGAGCTTTTAAGACAATGGGGATGTAGTATTGAAGAAGTGCATCTAAGTTGATTAGGACATGTGACACATTACCTTGCTAGATGTTGACCTCTCATGCTGAGAAAGAAAGAAAGAAGAGGAAATATGTGTGCGTGTGTGTGTGTTGGGGGGGGGGGGGGGGGGGGGGGGGGGGGGGGGGGGGGGGGGGGGGGGGGGGGGGGGGGGCGGGGGGGGCTGGGGGAGGGGAGTAAAAGCACATGAAACATGGGGATTGTCAGGAAATTTGCAGGGTGGAGAGAGAGAGAGAGAGAGAGAGAGAGAGAGAGAGAGAGAGAGAGAGAGAGAGAGATGGAAAATGAGAAGGCCTTAAATCACATTAGAAAATGAGAAGCCTTAAATCACATTTTAATGAGTAGTCTCTCTCTCTCTATATATTTATATATACAATCTCTTATTGTATTGCATTGGCTTTAGTTTTATGTTCTCTTGGACAACAAAGCTCTTGTCGCTCTCATTCGGTTGCTGTCCAAATAGCCGCACTCCTTACTTTTCCTTTTAGCCTCTGAGCTCTTTGTTTGGGATCTTGCCTTAGATTTTCTTTGGATCTTCTGCTTCTCACGTGATTGACAAGCCTCCTCCCCTTCATTTAATTTGCAGTGCAGTGATGCTGCTGCTTGCTGGCAGCTGCTGCAGTGAGAGCAGAAGCCAGAAGCCAAAGCAGTAGCAGCTGCTTCTTGCATGAAATCCCCCTCTTGCTTGCTTTTTTATCTCCTCTGCTCCCTTTCTTTCATTGCTTTGGGAAAACTACTGCACAAACTCAATTAATTTCCTTCCACAAAAAAACTCATAATAAACAAGATAAATGAAAGGGCTGTAGGCATTTCAAGAGCAAGTAGGTTGTCGTTTGTTGATTGCCTCACATTCTCTACTGTTGGACTATAGGAGATCAAAGAGGAAGGCCCAAGAGTAGCTATAGAATCGACCCATTGTATCTTTATGTTTATTTTATTTTCATGAAGGAAGATATTGCTCTCCTCTGCTTTGACTGATAACAGTTTTGGCATGTTTTTCTTGACTACATAGTGCTTTGCCATCCATCTTTTTTCGAAACAGTTTGGTATCTACTTGTGAGAAACATACAAGAAGGTGCATCTTGACATGTCTCTTCACAGCTTGTTGAGGACATTGCTCTCATGTCATATGTGAACAGAACACAGCTTGGTGTTGTTTTTGTCTTCTTTTTTTTAGCTCACTCAGTGCTTGCTGAAATTTTTCTGGCATCTCTTTTACTTTTTCTTACAGCTGCATGCCTCATAGAAAATTTGGACTTATCCTTCCTTCACCCTTCTTCATATTCACCAAACTTGTTATTAAGCAATAATAACAAAGTAAGGGGGTGTAGAGAGTGCAGAAGGGCAAAATAATGAGACGTTATGTTAGTTTAAATCTATTATGCTAATCTTTTCAGAGAACGGTCGAGAGACAGTAGTAGACGGTTATAATAACAGCCAAAGACGGGGATCCGAGTTGATGCATACACGTGAGAAATCAGCACACACGTGTGGTAATGACATGAGGAGGGCTCAAATGGCAACAGTGCATGGTTTCTGCTAACAACAAGTGAAGCGTAATAGTTTGAACTTTGTAACTTACTTGCCCACTCCACTTGCAGCTTGAGATCCGCCCTCACTAAAAATGAGAAAAAGGAAGGTAATAAGAGATTTCTTTGACTGAATTAATTAGTATGTTTCTTTGTTTCTTGTCTAGTTCCATGAGTTCATGATATTGGCCTTCTAGAAGTTTTGCATTATAAGAATTGTTAGTGGTCCTGAGTATATCACATCAACTGAAAATTAATTATGACCATGTTTAATAGACATTCTTGGCTTCCTTAAGTGTCCATTCTATTAAATATTCTTAATTAAGCTTTCAATGATTCTTAGAGCTATAATTTAATTCTGCATCTTCTTCTTTTTTCTCGTTGAGAATGAGTTTAAATGTAACACCACTAAAGAGAACTGATTTGAACATATGTTGGCAGTGTATCTTGAACATGTGACCTCTCTTTTCACAGGCTAATGAGTTTTTTATCAACCCATTTGGATACAAACACTAAAAACAATGTTTGTCTAATTTTAGGTGTTGGTTTATATGAACTCATTTGTTAACAAAGGGGCATGACTTTGGACTTGAATTAGCAAATGAGTGAAGAGAGGGATGTGAGACTGTTTACCCAATTTTGGAATGATTGGTTGAGCTAAACTCACAAGCTAACTAGGGAGGCAAATTTTGGCTAGAAAAGCACAAGAGGGAATGAAAAGGGTTGCTATCAAGTAACTTCACCACATAACATCCCCATGCCCAAAAGGGTTTGTTGAAAATGACAAGCCCCCTTCAAAATCCCCATGATTTAGCTAAACTTGGTGCTAATGATGTGTAGAGAAGCTTCCGCAAAACAAAGGAAAAAAAAATGGTGAAAAGGGATGAGACCACCAAGCCTCACACATCTTCAACCCCCATCCCAAAAAGGGTGCCTTGGTTGAAAGCAAAAGGGTTTGATTGAGGGATGATGATGCATTGCTCCAAGCTTGGGAGGCATTATTCCAAGCCAAAGTATTGGTGTTGGTGTTGTGATGTGGTAGGTGGCCTCCCTCATGATGACAATAATCAAAGAAAGGGGAGTATGGGAAGAGGACCCAACAGTTGTAGATGACGCTGCTGTTGTTTGTACACCCCCTTCATTCCCCCCCAAACTCACTCCTTTTCTGATACCAAATCATTTCATGCAAGAAAATCTGTCTACTGAGGACCATGCACATACTGCATCTGCATCCAGCACAAAAGCCCTGATAAACAAACCCTAATTTGAGGCCCAAAGGAGTCTTTGAGAGGAAGAAGCTAAGCACATTGCTCATTACAACCCCCACCCCCAACCCCTTTTGTGTAGTTTAAAAGCTTATTGGAGGCTTAATGGGCCCTTAGATTACATCCAATCAATGAAAGAAAATCTCTGTTAGCATCACAAAGAGCCTTGCTCCCTAATATGTTCTATATTACATATTAGTGGGGCCCTTGGAATCTCATGCCAAGGATCCCCACAGCTGAACCATCTGTAAACTTTAAAAAGAATTATGAAAGTAATAAATAATTGCATCCACAATTAAAATTGAATTCTTGATGGATTCTCATTTCTCAATCAAACCTTTAGGAACAGAGTTTAGCTATTTTTCTTCATGCCATGCAAAGATAATATAATATAGATATTAATAATAAAGGAAGGGGAAGTTGCTTTGTTTTTGTTCGTTTATTTGTTTTATTTTTTTAATTTTCATGACTTTGGGTTTGGGCCCTTCCCTTCATCATTCCTGGAATGTATCAAAGCTTGTCATGGAGACCCACAGCCCCCTTTTTGTCTGGCAGAAGCTCTCTCTCGCTCTCTCCCCCCCTCTCTGACTAATACATCAATCCAGTGCCTTAAAAAAGCATGGGTTTACATATGAAAATGTAAGTTTTTAGCAAAACCAGCTGCTTCTCCACTGGGCCTCTTATCTTTTTGCATTATTCTGTGATGACATATCAATATCAGCTCAGTTAATACACATGGAGTAGCTTTTTTTGAGAATTTGAAAAGGATTTGAAATTGGATGGGCACAAGTTGGAAACAAGAGAATGGAAGAGATTTAATTTTGATAGATCCCTTGGGGGGTTGAGGGTTTGCAATTTGCCGTGCAGAGCTACTAGTACTGTGTGTGAAGTGACTACTGGAGACAGAAGTCCTCCCTGTCAACAATCTATCTGTATCTATCTAATCTCTCTCATGGCCATGAAAATTGAAAATAAAAAGAGAGCCAGCTGACCACTACTAGTAGTAGCTAGCATTAAACAAGTAGAGAGAGAGAGAGAGAGAGAGAGGTTTCTCTTCCAAATGGAAGGCCACACCATTACTCCTCTCTGCTCACAAAAATTCTTCGTGGATAAAGCTCTGAGCTTTCTTAGCAACTGAGGATATTATAATAACAAGTAAGGGGATTTTTAAGGAGAGCTAAGCGAAGAAAAAGGGGAGTGGGGGGGGAGAGGGGGAGAGAGAGAGAGCGCCATGGTCTTTCTCAGAACACAGATCCCCATGGAATGCAGGGGGGTGTAGGGGTGGTGGTAGTGACCGAGTATTTACTTGGTGGAGCTCATTCTTTTTGCTTATAGTTTAAAGGGAGCTGCTTTGCTCTCCCTCAAGTGCTCTCTTTTGCACAATGGCTGTTTGAGAGATACAGAGAGAAGATAAGCCCTTCATTGGATTTGAGTCTTGTTAAAAATCTCATTCTCATACAAGTGTGAGTGCGAGAAACAGAGAGGAGAGATGAAATCCATGAACAACAACAACAACAACAACTGGCTTGGCTTCTCTCTCTCCCCTCAGATCAACATGGAGGTGTCCTCAGACTCAGACCATCATCATCATCACCACCACCACCACCACCACCACCTATCACAGGGAGCCTCCCCTTCCTCCTCTGCTGTCCAAAACCCAGTTGCCCAAAACTGCAATATCTTCCTCTCTCCCTCTGCCCTCTGCAGCTATGAAGGAGACAATGCTGCTGCAGCTGCAAGCCTCTACTCTCACCTCTCTGTCATGCCTCTCAAGTCTGATGGCTCCCTCTGCATCATGGAAGCCTTCACCACATCACAATCCCAGGGTTTGCTTCCTTCCTTCCCTTGCTTACTCTTGGGCTACTGGCGTTTTAATTTATTTCCAGTTTCTTTTAACTTTTAGTTCAAATGTGTATGAAGGTATGGTGCCATCTCCATCTCCAAAACTAGAAGATTTCTTAGGTGGTGGTGGTGGTCCAAACTTGGGGGCCCATCATCAATATGGGGTTCGGGCTGCAAATGAGAGAGAAGCAGCAGCAGCAACTGTTGCCTATTACAATCAGAACCAAGAGACTACGGCCAACACATCATCAAACCACCACCTTCACCCTCTTGATCTCCTCCATCATCAGCATCATCAGCACTCATACTTTCAGCCTCTGCAGGAAGGAATGGTCTCTAGCCTCTACCATCACCATCAGCAGCAGCAGCAGCATCCAACAATGGAGGAACCAATGGGGGATGATGATGCCTTCCCTTCCCTCAAGAACTGGGCCTCGGTTGGGGGAATGGGCTATGGTGACCTGCATTCTCTCAGCCTCTCCATGAGCCCTGGCTCTCAGTCCAGCTGTGTCACTGCCCCCCAGCAAGCTGCAGTTACCGCTGCTACAGCTGATTGCATGGGCTTAGATGTGGTGGTGGCCAAGAAGAGAGGAAGTGGGAAAGGGGGCCAGAAGCAGCCTGTTCACAGGAAATCCATTGACACTTTTGGCCAGAGGACCTCTCAATACAGAGGTGTTACAAGGTTTGCACCCTGCCCAAAAAAAAAAAAAAAAAAAAAAATCCTTCTTTTTTGGATTAATCAGTGTTTAGTCTTCAATCTATATACCATTGGTTGTTCTCTTGTTTGTATTTTCAGGCATAGGTGGACTGGTAGATATGAAGCTCATCTCTGGGACAACAGCTGCAAGAAGGAAGGACAAACTAGAAAAGGGAGGCAAGGTAAAATTAATCTCATCTCTGATTTCAAAATTTCATCTTTTTAACTAAGTTTGAATTAGTTTGGTTAGCTGATTGTTTCTGTGATTGACTTCTTTATGCTTAATTTGGGTGATCAAATCAATGCTGCAGTTTATCTTGGTAGGCCTCTCATTGCCTTTTGCTCACTATGTATTTTTGTTATGGAGATTGTTTTTTTTATTGGTTGTCACTCTTAGCTAGCATTGTTTATGGATTCAGGGGGTTATGACATGGAAGAGAAAGCAGCAAGAGCTTATGACTTGGCTGCAGTCAAGTATTGGGGGCCTTCGACGCACATCAACTTTCCAGTATGATCTTCTAGAGTTCGATATATATGATTTCTGCAATGATTTCTCGAGACTTTGATCTAAATGGCCCTTGTGTTGCAGCTGGAGAATTACCAAGAAGAGCTTGAAGAAATGAAGAACATGAGCAGGCAGGAATATGTTGCTCATTTGCGGAGGTAAACAGGGAAAAGAACCTTTACATTTTGTGTGCCTCATCTCTACTGGCATTGTTTGTAATGATGGACTAATTTATCTTGGCTATCATGGTCGCAGAAAAAGCAGCGGATTTTCTCGAGGGGCTTCGATTTATCGAGGAGTAACAAGGTTCTTTTCCCTGTTATAGATACTGGAACAAAGATTTGCATTTATATGTGTATCTAGATTTTTGTTTTTTGAAATGCAATTTTTTCCCCTCTTTCAGGCATCATCAGCACGGGAGATGGCAAGCTCGAATTGGGAGAGTTGCTGGAAACAAAGATCTTTACCTTGGAACCTTCAGTATTTTTCTGAACGCTTATAGTTATTTAGTTGCAGTTGCTATTTTTTATCTGGGAAAAATAAATTCTCAGAAAAAACACATATCTCTATATGATAATTTGTTTTAAAGTTATTAAGAGACCGTATAAAATTAAATAGCTTTAGGCTTAATTACCTGTTTTATTGAAGAAAATCCTTCTATTTTTGTCTGCTTCGAAATTTACAAGGTTATATTCACATTTTTAGGTAGAACAAAAGCATACAACTGACTCAACTGAGGGAGATGTTTGCAACAGTCGATTGAAATACATTTTTTGAAGATATTGTGCGAGTTTATTCAGGAATTTGTATCTGATCACAATGTCAGTTATTTAAAATTTGAAATATTCTTTTTGTGCATGCTTTTTCGAATCAAGACCTTTTCCTTTCAACCCTATATTCTTGCCTTTTATAAGGCTGCATTCTCAGTTGCTATGAAGCTCTTTTGGTTGACTAATTCAACTCTTCAAGTCACAAGAGGAGGGAGAAGAAATGTTTTTGATCTGATTATGAGTTTTAGTTCTCTCTACCTTGTAAAGATCATCAAAGCTGATGATTCTATATTTATATTAATTAAAATTGTAGTTTTGGCCATTAGAAACTCTTCAAATTTCAGTTGCTCTATTCTTTGACGAGTCCTTACATTTCAAA
Source organism: Agave tequilana (assembly GCA_038442645.1). NCBI lineage: Eukaryota > Viridiplantae > Streptophyta > Magnoliopsida > Asparagales > Asparagaceae > Agave > Agave tequilana. The sequence goes on from JAVJIF010021065.1 coordinate 57,427, forward strand.
TCACATGTGTACACTCAGGCACTCAAGAGGAGGCAGCGGAAGCCTACGATGTTGCAGCCATCAAATTCCGAGGGGCAAGCGCTGTCACCAACTTTGACATCACAAGATACCACGTAGAAAAGATCATGGCAAGCAGTACCCTGCTCTCAGGTGAAAATGCACGCAGAATCAAACCGATGGAAGGTGGCACTGGCAACGACTCTCTCTCGGCTCAGAACAGCAACAGAGAGATCAATCTAACTGATGACAACAACAGCACAGGCTCAGATTGGAAGATGGTCCTCTATGAATCTGATCCGAATCAAACACCACAAACCTCTGAAACACTGCTTGATCACAGCCAACCAGTCTCTGTAGCCTTCCATAGCCTGCTCGGCATGGAGACAGTGAACTACGCGCAGGCAATTGATGAGTCTGGGAAGATGGCTGGCACCACCCACATTTCGAACCCGTCTTCTCTAGTGACAAGCTTGAATAGCTCGAGGGAAGGGAGCCCGGACCGTACTGGGCTTTCGATGGTCTACTCCAAGGCCGAGCAGAAGTTCAATATGCCTCCTATGGGGTCCTGGATGCCATCAACTCAGCTCAGGCCTGCAATTTCCATGGCTCACATGCCCGTGTTTGCTGCCTGGAGTGATGCTTAAAGGCTTATGCTTGTTGGTTTGGTCGCATTTTGGAGGAAGAGGAGAGGAGAAAGATGTATCTGGTTTTTTTTGGTATTTCCCAACTGTTTGTAGCTGATATTAGTGGTTGTAGTTGGTTAAATTTCAGGGCCTAGTTAGTCTTAGATTATCACTATGTCTTCAAATTTAATTTTTATTTCCATGTTATGTTTATGTTTGATGTGAAACTGAGGTAGGCATCCTACTACAAATGGGAAAATTAGGGTATAATTAACTCTAGAACACTGTTTTATTCTGCGTCCAGACATCATATGTTTTTATATTAATTTCATTATTTTCTCTTTAAGAAAACTAGTGATCAGACTCTGATTTTCTCAATAAACTAATATCTACAAAAGGAAGCAAATGCTAAATGACAAAAAGAGATATATACCGTCTCAAATTTGTTTCTAAGATATCGAGAGAGAGAGAGAAATGATGAATGAGTAGCTTTTAGGTTAAGGATTTAGGGAGCATGTGAAAAGAGGTGATTTGCATGAAAATCAAAGCCTAAAAGGTTTTTAAGATATGGAATGAACTTTATCAAAGTCTAACCCTAATGCTTTTCGGTCTTGGCAAGTACATTTAATAAAAGAAGTTCTCAAAAGCCAACTCCTCATCATGCATGGGAGCATGCTAGGGTGAAGGTTTGAAGGCAGGGGGACACGTGGAGAATGGATTTGGATCATCCTGTGGTCTACTGAAATTTGAAAAACAGTCCAAGCTAAAATCATCATTGTCCACTAGTTTTTAAATGACTGTGATTTCTTTTTCAGTGTAAAATAATCACAGTTGTTCATAAAAATAACGTAAAAAGCATATGATAAACTGAAGAGTATTAGATCAGATGAACATGTAGAGAATGGATTTGGGTCATCTCCTCATCTGCCGAAAGATAAGGATGGTACAAGTTAATATCATAATTGTTCATTATTTTATAAATAGCTATGATCCTTCTTGAGTGTAGGCCAGAGATTATTTTAAGTTTAATTCATAAAATATGATATAGGTGTAAAAAGATTAA
>JAVJIF010021066.1:0-82934 GCA_038442645.1 Agave tequilana
TTTGAAAGTATAGGGTATATGGATATGATCCGCTACACATACATGGTGAAATATCTATGTTTTTGACAATAAGCATTAAACATGGTTTTGGTTAAATACATGTAAACTTTGAATACCAAAAATCAAACCGGTATTTTTCCAAAATGAAAACTCTTTTGTATTTTTCAAAATAAAAATCTTTTATGAAAACACATCTAAATCAAGAGTGTGTGTATATGGTAACTTGAGCAATCCACCAACTATTCTATCCTTTACATTTTATCTAAAAATAAAATCTTATAAAAACAAACTAGACACAAGCCTTGATCTTGAAGGTCTTCACTTGAAGTCTTCTCATCTTCTTGACTTGGTCTAAACACGATCCTACGAGTTAGACTCCTCTTGAGTACTTGATGTGGTCTTGATGCACAAGCTCTTGAATCAAACCGTGCTAACTTCAAAACTTGACTTTAAATCCTTTGTTGAAGCTAAACACCACTAAGATCTTGATCATAAATCTAAGACTAATTAAACACAAGATCATTAGTACCATAACTGCATGAGTTGATCATCATCAAAATTAGAGTGATAGACCTTAGGGACAACAATCTTCCCCTTTTTTATGATGACAAAACTCATGGAGTTATATATGCATGGATTAAAGTAAAGCTTCAAAGAAGCTCCCCCTTAACTCATGTATAACAATAAACAAATAAATATGCAATGAAAGCTCATAAACATGTATGCAAATACAAGGAGATAAACATGCATGAACAAGCATGAAACCATCAAATTCTTTTTCTCCTATTTGCAAAACAAAGTAATATGCATAAACAAAAATTCTTCTCCCCCTTTATGTACAAAGCAAGGAAAACATGCATATATACTAAAATAACTACTTCTCTCCTTTTTGTCAATCATCAACAAAGGGTTAAAGTAAACACAAAAATAATGTTCTCCCTCTCAAAGAGGTGAACTCAAATCAATCAATAAAGAGTTATATGTGATATACATTCATGAAGAGGAAGACGCTAAGTTAGCTTCCCTACATACATGCATTACATGAAGAAGGGATGACAAGTCCTAATTCACATAACACATAATATGCAATGCATAAGAGGAGATGTGAAGCTCCGCCTACACACGTGTACCTCATAAAGAAGAGTTGTTAAGCTCCTCAATATAAGATACACTCAACATGAATCTATATGTAGAGAGATGTTAAGCTCCCCTTGCATATAGGCAATATAAATCAAAACATTTTTAATTCAAATTTTTCTTATTAAAACAAAATTTTGAATTTTCTCAATAGAACAAATTTTGAGATATCTTAGTAAGTCAAATTTTAAGATACCAAATATAAATAATCATTACAAAATTTGAATTTTTAATTGTAATTGAAATATTTTATCAATTGAAATTTTGATACCAATGAAAGAAAGTATTTTATATTTTTATACCAATATAAATTTTCATGGATACCAATTGAAATAAATAGATCAATTATATACCAATTGAAATATATTGTACATTTTGATATCAATAAAAATACTGATTGTAAAAAAAATCAATTGAAAATAATGCATAAGCTTATATAAAAATATCAATTGAGAAATCAATTGAAAATTAAGATTTGAATGAAGCTTAGCATAAATATACTTTGTGCTTTAAACATGTAAATATCTTGAGAATCAAGCATAAATATATATGATTTGTTGGTGCTTGATTTTCAAAACATATATATGTATGGAAAAGATAATATCAATAGGAATTGATATTATGGAAATTATGAAGCATACATATATAGGAAGCAAAATATGAGTATGTACAAAAAGAATATCAATTGAGATACCAATTGAAAATAACAATGTAAATCAAGTATATAACTCATAACTACCACCCTTTATATGCTCAAGATAAAAGATTTTCAATAAATCTTACAAGGCATACTCGCCCATCCGTCCACCCATAACGGTGTTGGTAGGGGTTTTCAAAAATAGGTTTGAAAATATTTTTATAGTGAAAAATACTACCAAATTGAAGAATAAATAACTTGTTATATTAATTTTTGAAAAAACTAGTTAAAGATCCTTCAAACAACATGAAACCAAATCATATGTATATCATGAAACATACTAAATACACAAGAAGTGACACTCGAAATCTATAAGGCTCAAAAATAATCATGAAACAAAGTCATGAATAACAAATAAAGTGTGAGTGTACAAAAATCATGTAATTAGCATTTTCCATGAAGATAATCAATAAAGCTCAAAACAAACATGAATCTCATTTTATCAAACAAAAACATTCATTTTTCAATTAAAGATGAAATTATAAAAATTCATTTTTCATCTTAAAAACAAACTTCTAAGTATATGTATGTTTTTATTCAAAACTAACAATATGCATACATATCCCAAACATAGAAAGAGTCCATAATATAAATTGCCTGAAGGCAAATGACTCAAGGGTTATACATGTACATTTATTAGTTTTGACTAAAAATACCATATACATGAAGTAAAACATGAAAATAGGCAAAACTAGTGTAAATGAGAGAATCATCAAACTAGGCTATACATGTGCATATAATGAGTACAAATGAGCAATGGAGTGCAATATATATAAATCATATGTGGCTCACTACTTGTACAAGTATAAACACAAATTTTGATAAAAACTATATTTAAACTAGTATTTACCACATGAAGCACAAAACAAATAAAACATGAACATGTTAAAAATGTGATACAAGTAAAAAGCATGTAAACGAAAGTAGGAGTTTAGAGATAGTTAACACCACATGAACTATACTCTAACTCTCCAAAACATGGTGGTTGTCCCACCAAACCTCCTTGATAGCGGTGCATCAATATGTGTCCATCATGTCCATGTGCGTCCACCATCAAGGCACCATCCCTCTCACGTTTTGTGAGAGCCCGTACCTACATCAAATACACAAGGTGGGGATTTTGGTACCCATATTCTTTTGGGTCCTTGAGGGTTAGCTTTGTAAGGAACCCAAAAATTCTTATTAACAAAATTAATATGATGTATCTTATCAAAACAAACTTTGCTAAATGGCCTTTGCGGCCACAATGTGTACATTTGTACACTCTACTATGCACAAGTGTATAAGGGTGATCGTGGCATGCAAAGTGTGCATATGCATGATGAGGGTGATGTGCAGAACATGTGGAGCTTGTTTCTTTGAAAACAAAGACTCCAATCTAGAGTGGTTAAAAGCACATTTGCTCAAAGTTGAGCTTAAACAATCTATTTTATTTTTCAAAAATTTAATCTCATTTTGATTAATAGTGGCATATAAAGCATGGTGAGAATCATTTTTCTTTTTCAAAGAAGTGTTTTCTTACAAAGTAACTTCCTTTTGTTTTTCTACCAAACAATTTTATTTTTCAAAGTAGTGTTTCCTTCACAAAGATGATTTAATTTAGAAAGCAAGGAAACATTTTCATTTTTCAAAGATTCATTTTCTTTTAAAATATTTTCAAATTTTTCTTGCAAAGAATCCTTTTCTTTTAACATGCAATCAAATTTGTTTTTCATTTTCTTATTATCTTTCTTAAGCAACTCATATTTTTCTAAGAGTTGTTAACAAAATGATGCTAGTTCATTATAAGGCATTTCAACATCCTCTTCTAGCTCAGATTCGGTAGTTACCTCAAGGGGGTTATCCCCTTGGACCATGTAGCACACGTTGGAGGTGTCACTTTCAACATCCAAATCGCTCCCCACATAGTATTGTTCTTGTTCGCCAAGGGAGATCAACGTGTTCCATACTACAAAAGCCGAATCAATGTTAGAAATTCTAGATAAATAAATATCATTTAGGGTACACTTCAAAGCATATAGGGCTTTTGAGTTAGCCTCAATATACTTGCTATTGTTAACATATGAATCTTTAATTGTAGCAAGATAAACATGAATACCTAGGCATTTAAGGTACAAAGACATCTTAACCTTCCAAGTTTGGATGTTAAGGATGTCAAAGGTAGGAGGTGACATGAAATCCATGTTGTGTGAAAACGAATATTGTGATTAGCTATAAAATGAGGATCTTTAACTCTAGGTTGTAAGACCCAAATCAAGAGCACTTGGCTCTGATACCAATTGTAAATCACCTAGAGGGGGGTGAATAGGTGATGAGCTAATATAATGGTTAATAATGCGGAATTAAAACTTATTAAACTAAACACCACGTATAATACAAGAGCGTAGCCGGATTCCCCGTGAAGGCTCTGGACTAACTCCTCAAGATTCCTCTAAATAAGAGTTGAGGTACCGCGTTGGCTCTCTTGGTTGAATACAAGTGTTAGCAAACAAACCCCAAGCATATAACAATGAGGCACAAATATATATCAAGCATGTAAAGATGAAAACAATATAAGCATGCAAGATATAAACAAGTAAGAGATAGAGAGAGCAATCGCAAATACCGGAGATTTGTTTCGAGGTTCGAGCACACTTGCTCTATGTCCCCGCCTTCAACACTTGAAGGATTTCCACTAAAATCAATCCTACCGGATCACTTGGTGGCGCAACACCTACAAGGTCTTTGGACTCTCTAGTCCCTCTCTTGCTCCCACAAGAACACAACGCAAGCCCACTAGCTCGCCGAGGCCGCACCTCAAACACTGAGTTCACACGCGAACTCGAAACACCGTGAACATACGCGTCCGCCTCCTCAAAGAATAAGAAAGAACTCCTAGAGATCTAAACACTTTGATCACCAATAAACACTCTCACAATAACACTCTTATAGAATGAATATAGCAATGGATAGCTCAAGTGTTTGTGAGAAAAATTAGGATGGAATGTGGGGTGAAAAACTCAAAAAAATCACTTTGAAAAACTCTTGATAAACTCTCCTTTTGAATGGAATTATTTGGCTCAAATACAAGTGGAGAAAGCCTCTTAAAGAGTTGGAAAAACTGGTGCAAAACCACTTGAAAAATCTTTTCTTGAACAGCCCCCAAAATTCGCATTTTATAGGGCTAGAAAAATTAGCTGTTGGGGGCCAGGTTGACCTGTAGGTTGACCGCCCGGTCGACCGGCCAACGGTCAGATTTCTGACCATTATGCCAGCGGTCGACCGGCCGGTCGACCGTGGCAAGTATACAGAGAGCTGTGCTCTCCGCCGGTCGACCGGGGCCGTTTCCAGAGAGCAAACACTCTCTGGCGATCGACCGTGTGGTCGACCGCCCATCCTGTGCACGTCTGTGCACGTCGGTCGACCGGCTCCTGGTCCGGTTGAACGGTCGGTCGACCGCCAGAGCCTGGCAGGCTGATATTAGGGATTTAAAACTTAGGAATTTTGACTCAAATAAAATCCCATAAAATCACCAAAAATCACCAAAAATAGTTTAAGTATTATACTTTGATATACAAACATGTTTGAGTAAAATCAAGACATGTTACAAAAAATTTGAACTATTTTTTGTAACTTAGAAATTTTGGCTAAAAACAAAAACAGTATTTTTCCAAAATTGGTTTTTCTAAACTTCTCCAAATACGAAAACAAGATATTTTAAACACTTTGAAAGCATAGGGTGTATGGATATGATCCACTACATATACATGGTGAAATATCTATGTTTTTGACAATAAGCATTAAACATGATTTTGGTTAAAGACACGTAAACTTTGAAAACCAAAAACCAAACCGATATTTTTTCAAAATGAAAACTCTTTTGTATTTTTCAAAATAAAATTTTTTTTATGAAAACACATCTAAATCAAGAGTGTGTGTGTATATAGTAACTTGAGCAATCCACCAACTATTCTATCCTTTACTTTTTATCTAAAAATAAAATCTTATAAAAACAAACCTAGAGACAAGCCTTGATCTTGAAGGTCTTCACTTGAAGTCTTCTCATCTTCTTGACTTAGTCTAAACACGATCCAACGAGCTAGACTCCTCTTGAGTACTGATGTGATCTTGATGCACAAGCTCTTGAATCAAACCGTGCTGCTCTAAAACTTGACTTTAAATCTTTTGTTAAAGCTAAACACCAACTAAGATCTTGATCATAAATCTAGACTAATTAAACACAAGATCATTAGTAGCATAACTACATGAGGTGATCATCATCAAAACTAGAGTGATAGGCCTTTGGGCCAACAATTACATCATGTTTACATGAATATCTTCTATTTTAGATTTGTGTACCAGAAAATTATAGGCACTGCTATTTAAGGCACAACCTATGAAAATGCAATCCACCATTTTAGATTCCAGCTTAGTCTTCTTAGGTAGTGGATACATTTACAAGACACTCTCACATTTTGAGGTAATAGTAGGAAGGAGGCCTTTCATGTCACAACTAAACTGGAATAAGACCAAGTTTCTGATGAGGTACCCTGATTTGTGGTTAATAATGTTCCCCTATAACTTCTATGGTGATCCAAAACTTACGAGAAAGGAATTGATCATCTCTTTTAAAGTTCTATTCTTTCTTTAAGTAATCTCATTCTGTTGAGGAGTGTATAGTGTTGTGATTTGATAGATTATACCAAAGTTAGCATACAAATCACTGAATTTATTTGAGTCATATTCTCCGCCTTGATCAGATTTAGAATCTTTGCATTTTTGTTAAATGATTCTCAACTTTGGCTTTGCATGTTATAAACATACTTATGGGTTCGACTGATCACATTCTTACTATATGCCATTTAGTACTCAAGAAAATATCATACGTCGATCTTTTTACTACTATTATCCTCCATCTTTGGAATAAGAAGAGGAGTAGATATCATAGTCTGGTTTGACAATCTTAGTGTCCCACTGATACTCTCTTGATTACTACCAGATATATTCTACAATTCAAGAAGAGTAGAAGTTAACAACTTCAATACAATAATTGTCTTAAGATTGTAACACTTGATAATCCAATTCAAGATCAAGATCAACTGATCCAATCGGCCAGGTCGCTGAAAATCAGGTGGGAGATTTTTTGTTCAACTGAATGTTCTTTAATTACAAAATCACTTTTCAAATATCTTCTTAGACACCAATCAGATTGGTTTTTAGTTAGTCTCGTATTAGGAATAAATTAGTAAGATAAACAATTCAACAATAATTTATCTAACAATAATATTTATTAAAATAAATATTCAGAACACTTTATTCAACATAATCCCTGTAATAAGAATATTAGTTCAAATAGACAGAGAATATATTGAAATTCGATAATTCCTGCAATACTGAATGTTAGTTAAAAGGACAGAGTGACAAAATAAAATCAAATTTAGAGTGAGGTACGCATAAAGCGAATCTCCTTAAGATAATTTGTCCCCCACTATGTTGCATATATGATAATGGATGCTGTTCTCCCAAGATACAACACTCTTTCACGTATTTTGCACATCATTTTGCAAAATCATGTACAGTCAAATCAAAGTTAAAACGTACCTCCACTTGTTCAAAGAACGGGAGTAGAAAAAAGACAGACCAAAAATCAGAATTCAGACAAAATTTTGAAAGAAATTCAATAAAATTTTCTTGACTCATTTATTCTTATGCCTATTGTTATTCTAATTTTTTTGAATGATTCATTTTGGAGTAAAATTCTGCATTTTTTATAGGAAATCGGAGGATGACTTTCGGAGTAGACACATTAATTCGATCAGAATTGGTAACCTATTCCAAATAGACACATTTGTTCAGCTAGAACCTGTACAATTATTCCGAATAGACATATTCGTTCACCGAACAGGCCCATCTATTAGGCCAAAATGTGTTGTTCAACAGAGAGCAGACTCAGATTCAGACTCAAATTCAGACTAAACACATTTTAGTATTTTAATCATAATTTTTACTATAAAAATCCACTTCTAATGATTCAAGAGATTACAGAAAAAAGACTTAAAGGGTTACAATTCTCATGTTGAAACTTTTCCATTTCAGTTGTTTTTGAGTCATATTTAGCAATCAATGTCAACTGTCCGCAGATCAATTCAGAATTGAATTCCCATACCAAGTTTAAGTTGGATTAGAAGTATATTATGTTCCTTATTGTAATTGGCTCTAAGATCTATTTAAAGGACTGCAATCATTGGTAAATCTCCTCATAAACTCAAACGCTATATTAGGGCTTTAGATTTTAGTTTCATGACTTTTGGAGAATAAATTCTGCATATTGAAATTAAAGAAGAACAGAGAGGAGGCATCATCTAGAGTTCCTAAATTGGTATTTTCTAATCTCTTTTTATTTTATTATTTGATAGAGTTCATATTATTTACTATGTTTTATATCTCTTCTAGCATTAACTAATTCTCCATGTCTAGGGCATTGATGTAGGTTAAATATTATGATGATATAATATTTTTGCTTTGTGGTATTCTACTATTTTGTTTCTCAAGTTTAATCTTTTGCATGTTAAGTTTTTATTTTCAATCTTCTTGTTTTTAATTGGTGGGTAACAATTATATGGATTGTTAGGTTTAAGACTGAGAGGAGATAACCTAGCGTAGTATCATAGGAATAAAAATCATAACTTGATAAGTTGAGATGGAGAATTTGTGCAATCATGTAAGAAAGATCCACCGTACTTATTACTTCTTCTAACTTTGTAAATATACTAATCGAGAGATTGTAGGTTCTTAAATTAGAATATATAATTAGTATTACTCGAGAGAGAATACTACTAGGAAAGGGACTTTCGATTGTTAACATGAATTATAAGAATTCACTAGCACAAACATAATTTTGTATCTAATTATATTTGCTGAAATCGATTGTCCTAACATTTTTCCCTTAAAAAAATAACTCTTTTAATTTCTTATTAGTAGTATTCTAAATTATTTTCTTAATCAATTATTCAAATAGAACTAAGAAAAATTTGTCTGGTACTCAATAGACATCAATTCTCGTATGAACGATATTCTATTCACTTCTTTATTACTTGTAAACGATTGTGCACTTGCCAATTCACAACATCACACTCCTAATGGTCAACTCAAACAGAGTTTGCAATGGACACTCTCCTGAAACATGAAGTGCCTCACAGTCTAATTTAGTCTTATACCGGGCGCTCACTCTGACAATTCCGCCTACACTAGGCTCTCCTAAAAAAATGGAAGTGCTCCTGATGGATAACTCCTATAACCCATATTGGACTCTCGGCCTAACAAACAAAAGGCGCTACAGAGACATTGGAAAGCATCGCCCAAGGGGCAAACTCTGATAACTGGTAACTCTCACACACTCAGGTCGAATGTAGTCAGATGCTCATGCAACACGAATTTCATATATCCTCTGGAGACACTACCTCTCCTAAAACTTAAATGCCATGGAGATCCTCTGGGATCATTACCACTCTGAGGACTTCAATCTCAAGGATTGTCTCACGAGAGTCCAAGCGCAATCTCAGCAATTCTCTAACACCGAGTATAAGTGTAATATTTAACCAATCTCAAGAAGAATGCAACAAACAGGAACCAGACAGTTCACAAATAGAATTTTATTAATTGATTGATAAAGTACAAAGGAATTCTAATACAATATTAAACAAAAATACACAGTCGGAGGGGTTAGGTCACATCAGTGTCATTGCCTCGAGCTCCTTACGCCACTCCTAGCATGCTTCCGCTCTAACTCATAGCACATGTTCTAAAACTCTTCCCGATAGCTTCGGTTATGATAGCTCAGGCCTATCACCTCAGCTTTTAGCTGCCCACCAGGTGCTCCCGATCTCGGAAGCTCACCTCCAGCCCCAAACTTAACACATAGCTTAAGTTTTTCTTTGCGCTCTTTGTCCAACTGAGATTGGAGTGAGTTGATTTCAATCCCCTTGCTGACAGTTTCATGCAAGAGGGAGATGTCTTCTCTCGCCTTCTTCAACTCCTCCAACTTAAACAGGAGATCAATAGCCAGCTCCAACTTCTCCTTTCGCAGAAGCTTCACGGCTTCGTACAACTTTCCATCCACTGGTACAGCTCCCCTAACCTCTTAATCTGTATGGAAAGTCAGTTATCGAGGTCACTGACCCTACATTGATGGCTCATCAACTCTCGGTCCAATTGAAAAATCAAGAGGTCATGTAACCTAAGCTCCGCGTACACAAATAGCCCAGCATCGAATGGAGGCTGAAAGTACACCTAGAGGGGATGAATAGGTGTAAGGCTAATCTATGACAAATAATGCGGAATTTAAAAACTAATTACAACACACTTAGTGTAACCAAAGAGTGTAGCCGAATTCCCGGTGAAGGGCTCTGGACTAACTCCTCTTGATTCCTCTGATAAGAGTTGAGGTGCTATATGAAGCTCTCTTGGTTTAACATAAGTATGACACACAAACAACAATACCAAGCATATAAGTATGAATGAGCAATATGAATGATGCAAGGTACAATATAAGAGAGAGTTAGAAAAAGTGGATCAAACGCAAACACAAGATATGTTTTGAGGTTCGAGCACCCAGCTCTACGTCCCCGCCTTCACATAAAAGGATTTCCACTAACTCGTCCACACAGGACTTCCCACACAGGGAACCTGACGGGAAAGGTGTTGTATTGTGGAGTATAAAAATGTATTCGATGTACCCTTTCCTATCTCCGTTATAACATAGGGTTATACCGAGTCGATTCTCAGGGAGAGCTAGCGATAGAAGCGTTACGGTCCGTAGTGAAGAAAGTAAACGAGAATTCTTCTATGCTTATAAGAATAAAAACAAATGGGAAAATGAAACGAAAGAATGGATGGATATATTCATGGTGGAAAATGTAAAAAGAAATCAAGATCAAGATTGGCTTTGGACTAACAACTAAAAAGAAAGTGAACTTGAAGAAGCAAACCATGACTAGCTTACCTTACTACCTTGCCAAAGCTTACCAAACTCCGTGATAATGAATGCGTGCCTCATGTTGATTCATCGGCATGGATTTGTCTTGCGTGTTGATCTAATTACTTTCTCACTTGGATGACGGGTGGTTTTTCCCATCGGAGAAGAGAAGACCATCCAACTTGCAAGATAAAATAAAGCAATCACCCATGAGTTAGTGAAGATGGCAAGGCTAGTGGTTAGCTAGTACATGGTAGAAAATTTAGCTATAAGCCATTAATGAAGAAAAGCAAAGCATGAAGTAAATTGCAAGAAAGTAAAGAAAGCAAGTAAAGAAAGCAATTAAACTAGAACCAAGCTCAAGTAGAGATGAAGAGAATGGATGAATCCTTACATTGCTTCAAGTTGTCACTCCTTGATGTACAAGCTCTCTCTCTCTTACAACTCTCTCTTGCAATGATTTCTAGGGAAGAAGAAGAGGGACTAAAGAACTAAAACTTAGAGAAAAACCTATGAAAATTACAATAACTAACAATTTCTCCTCTCTTCTCCATTCAGTCTTTTCTTGCAGGTCAGGTTAGGGCTGAGCATCGGGCGGTGCGGTGCGGTTTTTCTTCAGGAAAAATGAACCGAACCGAACCGAAATTAAAATCGAACCGAACCGAACCGAACCGAACCGAACTGAACCAGAAACCGAACCTGAACCGAACCGAAAAAGATCGGTTCGGTTCGGCTTTGGTTTCGGTTTGGGCCTTGAGCCCAAAATTTGGGCTGGATTTAAACTTTTGCAAAGATTTTAAAGACATTTGAAATTTGAAGGCCCATAATTCCTCCAACAGCAGGCCCATCAGTCTTGAATGCCATGGCCCATGGAAAATAAGCTAATATGATGAAAATGCAGCAGGCCCATTCACACTTCACAGAATTCAAAATGCAGGCCCAGGTCGGTTTTCGGTCGGTTCGTTTCCAATAATTGAAAACCGAACCGACCCGAAAGAACCGAAATGTCACCAAAAATTAACCGCAGCCGAACCCGAACATTTTTAAACCGAACCGAACCGCCCGAAATTTGACGGTTCGGGCGGTTTTTTCGGTTTTCGGGTTTAAATGCTCAGCCCTAGGTCAGGTGCAGATATTTATAGGCTGAGAGAGAAGCTTCAAGAGCCCTTTCTGTTGGCGCAAAATCCGGATCTCAACGGCCTTGGATCTGCCGCGTTTTGGCGGCAAACTGCGGCAAAACAGAATCTGTTGGGGAACAGAATTCTGTTGTAGGTTGGTTGAGAGGTTGTTATCCACGTGGCCTTCTAGAATCTTGAGTTGTTACGCGGATCTCTCTGGATTGTGATTTCAAATCTGGGCTTTATCTTGGGCTTGAAATTAATCTCTTTAATTATTGCTAATTAAAGTGATTATTGGGCTTTCTCCTCTTTGTGTGTGGACCTGCAAATATATAGAGAAGATGAGTAAAAATCATATATTTATTTGCTAAATGCATGGGGATTATATGGTAAAATATGCAATATTGTGTAACAATCAAACCTCCACTGAGGATTTGGGTAAATACAATTTTAGAGTACACAACTCTCTCAATAATATAATCTCTCACTAGAGGTAAGGCACAAAGCCAAACAAGATCAACTTCATAATTGAGGGATAGGCACAAAACCACACAATCACAATCACCTCACACTTGAGGGATAAGGCACTTATCCACCACTCCAATAATCACCTCTTCTCTAAGAGGGATATCAATACAATCACCTCTCACTAGAGGGATATCACAAATAAGGAGGGTTTACAACTTGGTGATATCAACAACCACAAACTAATTTTTTCACAAAATAAAGATCCTAATAGATAGGATAGATATGATAGCTCAGGTGTGAGAAACTAAAATGTTTTGAACAAAGAAAATCACTTGGGAAAATCTCCAAATAGATATAGAAATTTAGATCAAAAATCAATTCCCAAATACTCTATTTTTTTTGAAATTCCAACACTTTAAAAATAAATAAAGAATGATTTTTTAAACCCAAAAACTCTATTGAAAACTTACTATTAAACACTAAAAAGAATGAAAATTTTTTCTCTTGAAAAACTTGTTAAAAATCAGCTCAAATATGGGTTATTTATAACCCCATAAAATTCTGCCCGTTGGCAGCAGGTAGAGGGCAAAATTGCCCTTCCAGTCGACCAACTCAAATTTCTGACCGTTGTGCCTCCGGTCGACCGCCCGGTCGACCGGGCCTGGAACCAGAGAGCAACGGCTCTCTGGACGGTCGATCACCCGGTCGACCGGAACTGGATACAGAGAGCAGATCTCTCTGCCGGTCGACCGTCCGGTTGATCGGGGCCATTTCCAGAGAGCAGAGCTCTCTTGACGATCGACCGCCCGATCGACTGGCCCACCAGTTCAAACTGGCGTGCACGTTCATGCACGTCAGTCGACTAGACCGGTCGACCGACTTCTGCAACGGTCGACCGGCAGAAGGCCAGGTCCAAGATTTTAGGGATTGAAAACTTGGTTATTTTGACTTCTAAAAATCCCATAAAATCACATAAATTCCATATAAATCAGTTCTTATTATATCTTTAAAATATAAATATGTGTGACAAAAATTCAACACATATTTCAAACAATTTGAATCATTTTTGTGTTCTTGAAATTTTGCCTTAAACTAAAATCCGTATTTTCCAAAACTTGGATTTTTGAAATGGAAACCCGATTTTTCAAAACACATGTAAATACAAAAACATGATATTTAAACAACTTTGAAGCATATTATATATGGATAGAATCCAATATACATGTAAAAATTATATCTATGTTTTTGACATGAAATCCAATATTGGTTAAACCGAAAACTAAAAACCAAATAAACTTAAAACAAGTGTGTGTTTATTGTGAACTTGAGAATATCAAATCTATCTACCTTTAACACAAAATCTAAAACAATCTTAAACTAAACAAACCGAGGTCTTCTTCTAGAACTCCGTCTCTAAGACGACTCATCTAAACGTGATCCACCAAGCTTGACTCCAACGGAGTGCAAGATGTGAACATGACGCTCGAGCTCTTGAACCACTATGTGAAAGCTCCAAAACACCTTTGTTGAAGCTGATTACCTACTAATATCTTGATCAAATATCTGAAACTAAATATCAGAAGATTATTAGTAAACTATAACTACATGAGTTAATCATCATTAAAACTAGAGGGAAGAGCCTCTGGGCCAACAATCTCCCCCTTTTTGATGATGACAAAACTCATAGAGTTATATATGCATGGATTAAAGTTAAGCTTCAAAGAAGCTCCCCCTTAACTCATGCATAGCAATAACAATAAAGATATGCAATGAATACTCAATGTAGATATGCATAAACATGCATAAAATAAGAAAATGAAACAAACATGATCTTTTGATACCAATGAAATAAACATGCTCTTGATAGCAATTTTAAAATAAAAATATTCTTAATAAAATGTTGCTCTTGATACCAACAAAAGCTCTTGATACCAACAAAAAAATACTCATGATTCCAATGGTAAAAGATAACAAATTTAAACAAACATGCATATAACCAAACATGCATATATCTAACTCTAAAATATCTCTCCCCCTTTTTGTCAATTCATCAACAAAGGGCATAAATAATATTTTTCTCCCTTTTTTGCATAAATCAAAACAATAAAGGTGTATATGCTACATACATTCATGAAGAGGAGAGACGTGAAGTTAACTCCCCCTGCATACATGCATTTATATGAAAAGAGATGACTAAACTCTAACCATATAAAACATAATATGTAATATATAAAAGGAGATGTGAAGCTCACTCTACACACGTGTACTACATACCAAAGAAAGGTTAATTACTTCAATATGACATACACTCAACATGAATCTATAAATAGAGAAAATATTAAGCTTCCCTTGCATATAAGCAATATAAATCAAAACCTTATGATACCAATTGAAAAATATATCAATTTAGTATGAAGGTATACATCGAAATATCATGATACCAATTTATGATACCAATTGAAAATAAACCAAATATTTTGAAGAAACCAACAAAAATTTTGATACCAATTGACAAACATAAACCAACCTTTTTGGTTAAACACTAAAGTCATTTTGCAATAGAGATACCAAATAGAGAATAATATCAATTTAATATTCTTGATACAAATATTAAAAATGAAACATATACCAATTGAAAATAATTTTCATTAGGAGCATAGGAAACCAAATGAAAACTAAGATATCATTTTTTTTTCAATATAAGAGCGGGAGTAAAACACCAATTGTAAACAAATCGATTGAAAGGTAAAACAAAAATTTTCTCCCCTTTTATGAAATACTAAAGAAAAGGATGCAAAAGCTTGTATAAGGTACCAATTTGAAAAATAATTGTCATTAAGGACTAATTCAAGATTAGTGGCAAAATTTGTGCTCAAAGATATAAAGATATAGTAAGCACAATCAAAACACATATATATGTATGAAAATATAAATACCAATCTAAATTGATATTATTTGAAGTTGAAGCATACATATATAGAAATAAATATGAGTATACAAAATAAATATCAATTCTGATACCAATTGAAAGCACAGTGAGAATCAAATGTATAACTCATAAATACCTCCCTTTCATGCACAATTTAAAAAGATTTTCAATTAAGCATACAAGGCATGATCGCCCATCCAACCACCCTTAGATGGGTAGGGGTTTTCAAAAATAAGTTCAAAAATAGTTTAGCATAATTGAAAACTCTTTCAAAAGTAGAATAACGTAACTAGTTTTATAATAAATTTGAAAAACTAGTATGAAATCCTTCAAGTAAGGAATAAAATAAGAATATATTCTATGAAAACATGTAAGTCACACGATCATCAACACTCAAAATCTATAAAGCACATATCATGCTCATGAAAATAAAGTCATGAGAAAACATTAAGTAAAGTGAGTGTACAAGAGTTATGTGAAAAATATAATCATGAAAATAGGCAATAAGGCTCAATATGAAATTCCTTAAAATATGAAAAACATGAAAATCTAATTTTCATCAAAATAATTCCAACTTCAAGGCATATGTATGTTTTGTCTAAACTAGAGGTATACATACATATCCAAATATAATTGAGTTTATAATAATATTTGCATGAAAAGCAAGTGACTCTTAGGATAGACATGCATATCTAAAGTTTGGGCAAAATTAACAATACATGAAGTTAAACACATATTAATGAAAATATGTACAAAATAGGGAATACAAGTCAAAATGTATGAATCATCAAAACTATGCTATATTAGTACATCTAATGGGTATAATAAGCAATCAAGCACAAATATATAATAATCAATTTGTGACTCACTAGTTGTACAAGCATATGCACAAGTTTTAATGAAAAAATACATCTAAACATGTTATCAAAACATTTAAACATAAAACAAAACATAAACCAAGATGATCATTAATTAAATGGCTATATCTTAGATTCATGATTGACTGTGTTTGGACCTGCACACAAATATAGTATTTTAGAACTTTTAAGATTAAAGAGTGCAAGTTACTCAATTCTACTGCAATAGCAAGTGGCTATGCGGGTCGTGATCCACAAGAAGGGACTAGCAATGGAAACTTTTTAGTAAGTTCTCTTTTAGGTTACAAAGTATGGTTAAAGTTCTTCTTTAGTTCTTAAAAAGAAAATGAAAAAGAGTTAAAGTCAAGTTAGGAAGAAAGTGGTAGAATGAGAAGGTAGAAAAAAACAGAAAATAGACATATACAAAGAAATCGAAATGAGTGATGAAAGAGTTGGGTGTTGTTGGTGTTGGTGATCTAAAATAAAGAAATAAAAAGAAAAGAAAGAAAAGATTAAAGAAATACTTACCTCGTCTGATTGATGACTTACCTGGAACCCTTGCATGTTCTACCTTACTTCAGAGGCATTCAACGCATAAAACATAAGATCGAGCTCAGTCCCCATTCGCATTACATCATCAAGACGAATAAGAATGAAATGATATGGAATCTTAAGGAGGAGAACATCATCATGTAATATCGTTGGCACTCACACAGATATGGCTATACTGATGCTTCTAGATTCACTTGAATGCTCATCATAACCAAAAGAGGAAAAGTAGAAAGAAGAAGAAGAAAATAAAAGTAAAGACAAACATAAAAAAAATTTACCTTTTGTTGCTTGCAGAAACGATGGAAGAAAGGAGGAGGTATATCAGTGTCACTCTCAACATAAGCCTCTCTCTCTTACTTACATGAATCTCAGTCTAAATTATACTTACAAAGAAATAAAAATTACATGAAAAGAAAATAAAAACCTATACTAAAAAGAATGAAATTGTGGACTAAATTCTATCTCTGCATGGTTGTCCCCAGTACGCTCTGAAAATCCCAGTATTTATAGGCAAAACCCAACCTATGAGAGTGTATGAAGATAGGACGAGCAAACGCTCCCCCTAACTCTCTAAAAAAGTCGTGAAAATGGCTTTGGCCGCATTTTCGCGGCCAGGGTGTGGCCAGGTGGCCACACCCTGTTGGTGGTACTCCCCGGCTTCACGATTGATGTTTATCTTCAGCTGGATTTGCAGTTTAAGTCTGGGATTTTGACGAAATGGCCTTTGATCCTTAGCTTCAACCTATTGATTTATAGGGATTTGTTCTAACTGGTTTTTAACCGATCTGAACTGACCTGATCTGCCCTGATTTACTGACTTTGAATTAATTCTGATTTAAATCAGAATTTGATGGACTTTTAGGCTCATTTCTCTTCCCTCTTCTTTAGGAATGGGCCTGCAAATAAATTAAACATTAATTAGAAAAAGCAGAGTTTATTCTATAATAAGTATGAGGATATGATAATGAATGTGCAATATTAGCGACCAATCACACCTCCATACCTATCTTTTGCTCGTCCTCGAGCAAAACAACTAAACAAAAAATTATTAAACCACTTTCGCAGGTCACGTGATTGCACTGAGCATGTGCAACAAGCCATTAAACCTGTAGGTTACCCCTAGAGGACGAGTTTTATCTCGTGAGGGTTTTCAGTGGATTACACCCACAAAATCCATAAAGAAAGAGAAAAATGTTAGTATTTGAAAACACATTTTGAAAGAAAAATATTTGAAATATTATTGTAAGTTTTAAGTACTCTATAAGTTATAAGAAAACTGAAGCTTTCATACCTAAACTTATACTCTATTCAAAAATTTGTTATTAATCAAAGTAAGGAGTTAAATTGTACTTCTCATCTAGTCTATTACTTTACCCTAAGTCATATGCACCTTGTGACCGTGAAAACTTTGACTAAGGGTTCTTTAACTCTAACTCTTATGCCTTATTTATTTATATATAAATTTTTTGGTGGTATTATTCCTTAGTTCTATTAGGCTTTCTAATCTGACCATGTAACGAGCCTTTAATGGATGACTCCCAAACCAAACGGTCTTAGGGTACCGGGTGAGAAAACACCCCAAGGACTTAAGGACTAGAGCAAACATGCCCACAAAACTAAGGATTTTATTATATGAACCACTTTTAGGCGTGAATACTTATACTTTATTAGGCACAAATACCTAGCTTAATCAGAAGATTTATATATATATATTTCTCAAACTTATCTAATCATCTTTCGCATAAATACCAAGGCTTACTTAGGCCAAAGCAACTAGCAATCAATAATCAGATTTGTTCATCTTTCATAGATATATTTTTTCACTCTTTTTTATTTTTTTATAAGGCATAAGAATCTTTGTTTTTGAACCCTAAGTGTGTAAGTGTATAAGGTGTGCATATTTCTTCAAGGTAAAGACCAAGACTAAATTATTTTCACAAACTTTCTTCCTATGCTTAGAAATCAAACAAATAATCTTATTTTGACAAAGTATAAGAAATCCTAATTATGATTTTTCTATTTCTTAAAATTGACTTAATTTCTTACAAAAAAAATATGTCAAAATATTGTTTCTATTTTCAAAAAGTTTTTAAAACTAAAAAAAAATTTAATAAAAAGGAAAACCTAAGTTATGTTAGAACCCTCCCTCACACCTATCTCATGCATTGTCCTCAATGTATGAATTAATGCATAGATGCATGAAAAAGAAGACAGGGAAAAAAAATACTACCTTAAGGTGGTGGCTCCGGTGGTGGTCTGATTGGGCCACGAAATGCGGCCCAATCGACTTTGCATGGAGTTCGGAGAAATCAATCAGAAATCTCTCTTATATAACCCACTAAAATGATGTATATATGAATGGTTTTTATTAAAATTTTAACCCCATCTAATTTTCAAATTTCATAATTAATTTCGAAGTCAATTTTGTCAACCGCCTTGTCCCAAAATAGAGTGTGAAAAGATAGAATGATTGAATTGAACTTAGGAAGTACAGGACTAATACCGATTCAGGAAAGTGACTTAAGTCAAGTAAAGATTCAGGAGTCGAGATTGGTTCAGGAAGTGGGTCCAAATTAAAAAGTTAAAACTCAAATCCACATTCATTTTCCCATAATGGAATGTGACTTAATATTGTGATTCAAGTTCAAGAATGACAGGTGTGGGAATCAAAACTAACTCCAAAATATTACTCAAGTCAGGTAACAACACAGGAGTCAATATTGATTCGAGAATTTGAACTGGATCACAAAATTGAGAATCTAGGTCACATTTGTTATTGAGTTCAATTTCATAAAAATGAGAACTTGTCAATGGGACTTTCAAAAGTAGAAAATTGGTCAAGTTCAATATGATGATCATCAAAGATGGGTGATTCAATTTCATTATGAATTAACACAGAATCCAATGTCGACTCGAGAAAAAAATTAAAATCAGGTGAAGACACTAGAGTCATAATTGAATCAGGAAGTAGAATTGAATCACTAAGTTGGGGTTCATGATCATATTCATTCTCAGGTTCAATTTCAGGAAAGGAATAACATGCCAAACTGTCAATGTCATTTTCAAAAATTAGAGTTTGGGCAAGTTCAAATGATTATGCTGAAATGGAACCTTGTTTTCCAAAACAACATGACTCTTCGGCTCTAACAGAATAGTTAGCGACATCAGAAATGGTCAAATGGTGAGAACGTAGAGTTTGGACCATCATATCTATGTCATGATTACGAGCGTTTTGAGCCTGAGTCATGGCTTCAAGCATCTTTTCATAGTTGATTGGTTCATCATTTAGTTGCGATTGGTCTTGAAAAGATGAAGTGTTATTTTGGAATTGGTGGTGAAATTATGAGTCCATCAGATTTTGTGGTTGTTATTTAGACTCACGCATACTTATTTCAAAATTGATGGTTTTCTATTTTGGACTGGTGGAACTGAGTATGAATCTTAAAAATATTGTGGATAAGATAGATAAGGAGGACAAGTTGGTTGAAAATTGGACTCAGGGGAGGTGAATCCCCATTGACTCTGTGAAGAGTTGAAATTATTTTAGAAATTATGGTCATAAGATTGGGGGCATGGGTTATATTGATTTGGATAAGACCAATCCGGCACACTATGTTGGTTAAAGTTATGATATGCCGAGTTGGTAATATCCAAAAAAGAGGTCGGGGTGTAATATGGATTACCATTAAAATTGAAAAAAATATTGTTATAAGCCATATCACACAGGAAATGTTAACACAAATAAGAAAAACAAACAAATAAGAAAACAAAGAAAAAGAAAAAAATTCTAAACTAAGTTAGGGTAGACCTTTGAGCTAGATGACTCCTAGCTGGTTAGACTATCCACGGGAGGTATAATGTAGACTTTGACCACAAGCTAATCAGGCAGGTCAGGGCAAGATTGGTGAGAGGTATCTGCGCAAAAGCGACGGGCCTAATTAAGCCAAACCACCAGCCTTCGGGTTTCGCCCCTCAACCCCTTTCCTTAGACACTGATTTGGCAGGAGTTAAATTCCAACACCTTCCCCCTTAGGATAATCTCCTAATTGAGTCCGAGATGTCCCTAAGGCCAACCTTTACTCATTTTTAGTTAGGCCTGGGTTAGTGAGTGAGGAGATTGTTTGTGGGCTAAGGTGCTGACACTCTAAAAAGACAAGATTCCTAACTGGCTTGAATAATGTCTAACTTGTTGACATTTATAAAAGATAAGTGATAGACAAGCTGACGACCAGTTCTGTACCCATCTCCGATGGACAAATCAGTAATTTGGACTCTATTGATTCAGTGAATCAGACAGTGAGCCCAGATTATCTTTGAAGAGACCTAAGCAGGTCTAAGATGTTAGGTTAGCTCAACACTTAGTATCACATAAGCCCAAGAGGATAGCCTCACCTAAGAGGCTAAGTTTGTCCAACTTCGCCTTGGAGCTGTTCAAAACTCTATCAGGGAACTAACTTACAGCTTCGCCTGAAGTGCTCAGTTAACTCCACAGAGAGTTAGCTTCGCTCGAAGCCACACGCAACCATGCAGAAGGATGGTCGGCAGTTTCGCCACAGATGTTTATCCAGCTCCGCTGAAGAGCTTTCTTCTGACTTTGCCACATGCTCCTTCCAGCTCCGCTGCGAGCTCGATGCGGCAACTCCACTGCGGGTTTTTTATGACCAACCTTTGACCAATTAAATCTCTAGATGAGATCAAATCTATTCAAGATCAAATCTGAGATCAAATTTGGTAGTTGTTTACTATAATCTCTTGACTCTCCTAAAACAAGTAAGAAGATCAGGTGAGATCTTCAGTTATTTGGAAAGAATCAAAATAGATCAAGAGATCACGCTACCTCCTATTCCTAGCTTCGCAGAAGCTGATTCTAGCCTCGCGGTAAGGCTACTTTCTAGATTTAAACAGATTGACTCAATCTGTTTTCAGATTTTCAAGAGACAATTATACCCTGCTCTCCCTATAAATAGTCCACCAGAGGCGTACGAAGACAGACACACGCACAGAGAGAGAGAGGCTAAAAAACAGAGAGAGACGACTAAACAGAGACCTATTCTCTTGCTTCCAAGAATTCAGAGAACTACTTCTCTAATCAGGGTGCTAATACTCTAATATCTTCCTCCCTCTCAAGAATCTCCGGAACCAGGCGAGAAGGAATTCCCAAGTGGAGGCAGTTTGAGAAGTAACAAGAGGGTTCTACCAACCTTCTGTTCTCCGATTTCCCGAACCAGGCGAGAAGGGAATCCCATCAATCGCATCGTCAAAGGGACAAAGTGGTCGCGCGCTGACCATACTCCTATCGGCACACTTCTCCAAAATCTCAGTGGAGATCTACTTGTAATCTTTTTACTTCAAAGAATTACTTATAATTTAGCTCCTTGACCTCTTTTTGTAAGTTTTTTCCCTTTGCAAAATCAATGGAAAACATAAGGGAGAGTAATGACTTCCCCACCTTATCTTGTTTATAGGACAAGCCCTTAAGATTAATTATGCAAGATATGGAGGATAAAGAAAAGTAACATTTAACAAGCAAATAATCACTCAAGAACGTTTCCTAAACTATATGCCATGCAGACGTACCTTTTGCTCCAGCACTCTTCAACAGTAATGTAAAATGTAAACGAATTAGACACGTGCCTAAATGCAAAGTCTAAACCATTTTTAGCACTTAACAAACATCATTTTACTGTTGAAGTTAGAAAGAAAGTACACTGAGGCAAAAAAAAATTAATAGCTACAGATATTAAACTTTACAATTCAGCTAACCTGCAAAAAATACAGATTAGGAGTTCACTCAGATTGCCACAGGAATATAGCAAATCTGAGGGCTTCTTGGCTCTGCTTTCTTGAGGAGAGTCCAAGGCCACTTACATATCCACTGCAGTAAAGATTCCTTGTTGTCAAACCTGTACACCAAGAACAAAAAAGAAAGTTAACTAAAAATATAAATCTAAAAAAAAAAGAATAACTTACCGTTCCTCCCTGGCAACGGCGCCAAAATTTGATTGGGTTTGGACCTGCACACAAATACAGTATTTCAGAACTTTAAAGATTAAAGAGTACAAATTACTTAATTCTACCGCAATAGCAAGTGACCATGAGGGTCGTGATCCACAAGGAGGGACTAGCGATGGAAGCTTTTAGTAAGTTCTCTTTTACGCTACAAAGTATGGTTAAAGTTCTTCTTTAGTTCTTAAAAAGAAAATGAAAAAGAGTTAAAGTCAAGTTAGGAAGAAAGTGGTAGAATGAGAAGGTGGAGAAAAATAGAAAATAGACATATACAAAGAAATCGAAATGAGTGATGAAAGAGTTAGGTGTTGTTGGTGTTGGTGATCTAAACTAAAGAAATAAAAGAAAAGAAAGAAAAGATTAAAGAAATACTTACCTCCTCTGGTTGATGACTTACCTGGAACCCTTGCATATTCTACCTTGCTTCAGAGGCGCTCAACGCATAAACATAAGATCGATCTCAGTCCCCATTCGCATTACATCATCAAGATGAATAAAAATGAAATGACACGGAATCTTGAGGAGGAGAATATCATCATGTAATATCGTTGGCACTCACACAGACATGGCTATACTGATGCTTCTAGATTCACTTGAATGCTCATCATAACCAAAAGAGGAAAAGTAGAAAGAGGAAGAAGAAAATAAAAGTAAAGACAAACATAAAAAAATTACCTTTTATTACTTGCAGAAACGATGGAAGAAAGGAGGAGGTACATCGGTGTCACTCTCAACATAAGCCTCTCTCTCTTACTTACATGAATCTCAGTCTAAACTATACTTACAAAGAAATAAAAATTACATGAAAAGAAAATAAAAAACTACACTAAAAAGAACGAAAATGTGGATTAAATTCTATCTCTGCATGGTCGTCCCCAATACGCTCTGAAAATCCTAGTATTTATGGGCAAAACCCAACCTATGAGAGCGTATGAAGATAGGGGGAGCAAACGCTCCCCTTAACTCTCTAACAAAGCCGCGAGAACGCGGCTTTGGCCACGTTTCCGCAGCCAGGGTGTGGCCAGGTGGCCACACCCTGTTGGTGGTACTCCCCGGCTTCGCGATTGATGTTTATCTTCAGCTAGATTTGCAGTTTAAGTCCGAGATTTTAACGAAATGACCTTTGATCCTTGGCTTCAACCGATTGATTTGTAGGGATTTATTCTAACTGGTTTTCAACTGATCTGAACCGAACTAATCTGCCCTGATTTACTGACTTTGAATTAATTCTGATTTAAATCAGAATTTGATGGGCTTTTGGGCTCATTTCTCTTCCCTCTTCTTTAGGAATGGGCCTGCAAATATATTAAGCATTAATTAGGAAAAAGCAGAGTTTATTCTATAATAAGTATGAGAATATGATAATGAATGTGCAATATTAGCGATCAATCAATGATATACACAATAGTTAAACTATGATGAGAACACAAAAGTAATAATCCATATGAACATGGGTGTATCTCAAATACTATACATGTATGTCACAAATCTAATTATCATGACATTTAACATAATAATCATAAAAAAATGACATGCTAAAAATTAATCATATGAAAGCATCTAAACATAAATGGGAGTTTAGAGATCGTTACCAAAAATCATGAGGGCAAATCTCTAGACTCTAAACCAAGGTGGTCCTCCTACCAAACTCCCTTGAAAGTGATGCATCCAAAATTATTATCTTTAAGCTCGGAACGCGTCCACCTCAAGGCACCATCACTCTCACGTCATGTGAGAGCCCACACCTACATCAAATGCCATAGGGGTAGATTTTGGTACCCATACTCTTTTGGGTCTATGGGGGTTAGCACCCTTTCCTAACCCAGACAAATCTATTTGCTAAATTTACATCATATTTTATCATAACAAAATTTAACAAGGTGGCCCTTACGTCCACAATGTGTACATGTGTACACATGAGCATACATTGTGTTATGTGTACGAACGTGCGAAGCATATGTATGCCGTGGTTTGTGTGCATGCATAGGTGAAACTTGTTTCTTGCGAAACATGAATTCCAAACGTGTGTGGTTCATGGTACATTGGCTCAAAGTGGAGC
Organism: Agave tequilana; assembly: GCA_038442645.1. Classification (NCBI taxonomy): domain Eukaryota; kingdom Viridiplantae; phylum Streptophyta; class Magnoliopsida; order Asparagales; family Asparagaceae; genus Agave; species Agave tequilana. Next base: position 24,777 of record JAVJIF010021066.1, read on the forward strand.
CCAAACAATCAACACTCTTCTTTAAAACATTTATATTATTTGCAATAATAGAAAAAGAGGTGCATGCAAAGTACACTAGGTGGTAAAGCATGGCAAACATGTGTATCAATATCATTTTCCAAAGAGATGTTTTTCTTAGAAACCAAATCCAAATCTTTTGAAATAGAAATAATTTTATTTTTCAAAGATTCATTTTCTTTTAACACAAAATCAAGTTTTGAAGATAGAATCTCATTTTTCTTCAAAATAATGTCACAATCATTTTTGGTTTTCAAATTTTCATTTTCTTTTAGAGTAAGGTCAAGTTTGGATTTCAATAAATCTCTTTCATTAGAAATCTCCACTTTCTCTTGCAAAATCAAATCAAGTTTAGAAGACAATTTTCATTTTCTTCTTTTAATGTAAAACTATTCTTTTTCAAAAGTTTATATTTTTCTAACAATTTTTCATAAACAATGGAAAGTTCTTCATTTTATGCATCGGCATCAATATATTCATCACAAGAAGAACTAGCACTACCTAGTTGAGTATCCGAATGTACCTCAAGGGAGTCATTCCCTTGGACCATGAAGCAACGTTGGTCAGATTCTTCTCCACTAGATTTCTTCTCCACTTGGATTGGCAATTGAAGCTTTGGAGAGGTCAAGATGTTCCACACTGCAAAGGCAGAATCACAATGAGAAACCATGTTTAAATATTCTTTACTAAGTGATTTTCTAAGTGCCTCTAGCGCTAGTGCATTGGCCTCTATATGCTTGCTATTACTAAGGTAAGATTCCTTGGTAATGGTAAGGTAAACTTTAAAACCTATGACTTTTAAATGCCAACTCATCATGACCTTCCATATATCAATTTTTGAGATATCAAACATGGGAGGGTTATCTATGAGTGCAAACTATATATGTGAAAAATCTAGATTAGCTAACCAAGATCTCACTCCTAAGTGGTTAAACCTAATATCAGGAGCGTAGGCTCTGATACCAATTGAAAGTACACCTAGAGGAGGGTGAATAAGTATAAGGCTAATTTATGACAAATAATACATAATTTAAAAACTAATTGCAACACACTTAGTGTAATCAAAGAGTGTAGCCGAATTTTCGGTGAATGGCTCTGGACTAACTCCTCTTGATTCCTCTGAATAAGAGTTGAGGTGCTATATGAAACTCACTTGGTTTAACACAAGTATGGCACACAAACAACAATACCAAGCATATAAGTATCAATGAGCAATATGAATGATGCAAGGTACAATATAAGAGAGAGAGAGAGAGAGAGAGAGTTAGAGAAAGTGGATCAAATGCAAGTACAAGATATATTTCGAGGTTCGAGCACCCAGCTCTACGTCCCCGCCTTCACACAGAAGGATTTCTACTAACTCGTCCGCATAGGACTTCCCACACAGGGGACCTCCACTGAGAATTTAGGTAAATACAATTTGAGAGTACACAACTCCTCTCTCAACAATACAACCTCTCACTAGAGGGAAGGTACAAAGCCAAACAAGATCAACCTCACAATTGAGGGATAAGCACAAAGCCACACAATCACAATCACCTCTCACTTGAGGGATAAGGCACTTAGCCACCACTCCAATAACCACCTCTTCTCTAAGAGGGATATCAATACAATCACCTCTCACTAGAGAGATATCACAAATAAAGAAGGGTTTACAACTTGGTGGTATTAACAACCACAAACTAATTTTCTCACAAAACAAAGATCCTAATAGATAGGATAGATATGATAGCTCAAGTGTGAGAAACTAAAGTGTTTTGACCCAAAAAAATCACTTGGGAAAATCTCCAAATATATATAGAAATTTATATCAAAAACCAATTCCCAAAAGACTCTATATTCTTTGAAATTCTAATACTTTAAAAACAAACAAAGAATGATCTTTTAAACCCAAAAACTCTTTTAAAAATTTACTGTTAAACACTAGAAAGAATGAGAATTTTTGCTCTTAAAAAACTTATTAAAAATCAGCTCAAATATGGGGTATTTATAACCCCATAAAATTCTGCCCGTTGGCAGCAGGCAGAGGGCAAAATTGCCCTTCCAGTCAACCGGCCGGTCGACCGGCCAACGGTCACATTTTTGACCGTTGTGCCTCTGGTCAACCGCCCGGTCGACCGGGCCTGGAATCAAAGAGCAATGGCTCTCTGGCCGGTCGACCGCCGGTCGACCAGAACTGGATACAGAGAGCAAATCTCTCTGCCGGTCGACCGTCCGGTCGACCGGGGCTATTTCCAGATAGTAGAGCTCTCTGGAAGGTCAACCGGCCCACCAGTTCAAACTGGCGTGCACGTCGGTCGACCGGACTAGTCAACCGACTTCTGCAGAGGTCGACCATCCGGGCGACCGGCAGAAGGCCAGGTCCAGGATTTTAGGAACTGAAAACTTGGTTATTTTGACTTCTAAAAAATCTCATAAAATCACATAAATTTCACAAAAATCAGTTCTTATTATATCTTTAAATACAAATATGTGTGACAAAAATTCAACACATATTTCAAACAATTTGAACCATTTTTGTGTTCTTGAAATTTTGCCTTAAATCAAAATCTGTATTTTCTAAAACTTGAATTTTTGAAATGGAAACCCGATTTTTTCAAAACACATGTAAATACAAAAACATGATATTTAAACAAATTTAAAGCATATTGTATATGGATAGAATCTAATATACATGTAAAGAATTATATCTATGTTTTTGACATGAAATCCAATATTGGTTAAACCGAAAACCAAAAACCAAATAAACTTAAAACAAGTGTGTGTGTGTGTGTGTGTGTGTGTGTTGTGAACTTGAGCATATCAACTCTATCTACCTTTAACACAAGATCTAAAATAATCTTAAACTAAACAAACCGAGGTCTTCTTCTAGAACTCCGTCTCCAAGTCGACTCGATCCAAACGTGATCCACAGAGCTTGACTCCAACTGAGTGCAAGATGTGAACATGATGCTCGAGCTCTTGAATCACTATGTGAAAGCTCCAAAACACTTTTGTTGAAGCTAATCACCTACTAATATCTTGATTAAATATCTGAAACTAAATATCACAAGATTATTAGTAAATTATAACTACATGAGTTAATCATCATCAAAACTAGAAAGAAGGACCTCTGGGCCAACAGAGGCCAATTCTCGCCACCCTCTCTCGCCAGGCACGCAAGTACCTCAATAAGGACCCAGGATCCTCCTTAAGACCTAGGTCGCACACTCCTTCGTGTTCCTCTCAGAAACTGCCTAGGAAATCATCAGAGTCGAGGTCTTCATGCCCACTATAGGCTCCTCGATGAACCTGATACCTCCGAACCAGTCGCCTGTATACCCATAAAACCTGAGGACCTCGGGCTCAAAGATGTTAGGCCCACCAGCAGCCTAAGTGGATCCAACTGATGCCAAGGGGGCTACCAGAATCAAGGAACTCCTCAGAGAGGAAGAGGTCACACCCTCAACATCCACACTTGGCTATTATCAATAATAAGACTTCAATACAAAAAAGAAAGCTGAAAGCTAAAGGGGACAAAAGCACTTAGTTAATTTTCATTAATAAAAAGAAGGTGTTACAATATGTGCTTGATGAGTTGAGGTCATTCAAGCACTTGCTGTAAATCATCTAGAGGGGGTGAATAGGTGATGGCTATACTTAATGGAAAATAATGTGAAATTGAAAATTACTTGCTAGGAACCTACCAAATATCAATCACGACACAATGAATACTTGCAAATAAAAGAACAAGTTAAGTAAGCAAGTATGTAAAGAGAGAGTAGAGAAGAGAGAGAGAGAAAGTAATCGCAAACACGATGATATGTTCCGAGGTCGAGCCACTGCTCTACGTTCCTACCTTCACTACTATGAAAGATTTTCATTATGACTGATCTCATTAAATCGTCAACTCGTACAAGCTCTCACTAGAACTTTATGGACTCACAAGTCCTTCTCTCGGTGCCGCAACAACTACAATGGAGCTCACAAGCTCACTTGAGGCCACAGCCTCTATAACTTCACAATTGAAGAAAAATGGTGATCTTCTCTTTATCACAAATGGCTCACAAGTGCAATCCTATAACCAAGATGAGGAGGTGAAGCTTTTTGAGATTGTGAGGTAAAAATAGCTTGTAAAGATGTAAAAATCAAGAACATGGAATTTTGGATTAAGTAGAAAATCTTTTGAGAAAATGAATATTGATCTTTAAACTTGATTTTGATGATTAAAACTTGTTGTAAACTTGTTGATGAGTTTTTCAACATTCCCTCTATTGATAGGGGATGAAAACATAAGGAGAAAACCCAATAGAATCATTGGGATGTGACCCAGAAAAAACAAACAGAAAACTAGTTGTTGAAAAAAAATCAGAACAAATTGTTTAGTCGGTCAACCGGCTAGTCGACCGCCAACGGTCGGATTTCTGACCGTTGGGGTTAGCGGTCGACCGATCGATCGACCTTTTATCCTAACCAGATAGCAAAGTTCTCTGACCGTGCCCAAATCGAGAGCAAAGTTCTCACAGTCGGTCGACCGAACAATCAACGAAGTGTATACAAAGCACTTCAAAGAAATCTTGTGCATGTCAGTCGAAGTGGTCGACCGATAGAGCAATTTTGCTCTGTCTGCGGTCAACTGGTCGGTCGACCGACCTTTGGCCAAAAACACATTTTGAAGATCTTTGAAGTCTATCTTTTTCCAATGAAACAAACTTTGTTTTCAAACACAAAATAGAGTTATAAGGACTTGATAGAATCAATGTATGATCATAGATCAACACAAAATAAAGATAGAATTATATTTTATAAATATACTTTTCTAAATCAAAAATGATTTTTCTGAAACTCGTTTTTTCGAAACTCAATTTTGAAAATGAAAAAGAGAATCATTTTAAAGTCTTTTAAAAACACTTTAAGATAGAAGAGAAACGTGTGTGTGACAATCTCAAGAGTTATCAACCTATATCATCTTGATTTTAACAAAGACTGTACATCCTAACTAAAATACAAAAGCAAAATACCAATCTTGTATTAAGTCTTCACTTGCAATCTTGATCCTTGAGCTCGTCTATGTGCTTAGGCTCTGAAATCGATATGTTCATAGCTTCTAAACGTGAAAGTCTTTTGTTAAAGCCAAAATGCAACAATGAATTAACCTGAACCTTGGTTAAATAAAATTGTTAGAAACATAATTACATATGTTTTGTTATCATCAAAACTAGGGCTAATGGCCCTTGGGCCAACACTAGGGCCATCTTGCTACGCCTCGACGACTCTGAAGCTCAGATCCGTTACGCTATCTCTGGGAGGCACCTCAGGGTTTCGCTCAATGTGGGAGCTCCTAGCATCAAAAGGATATCTCAGCGCCTTTCCTCGCCTCCTATCATTGTATCCCTCCAGATACTTCAGGAGTTTGAAAGCCTTACCCTACTTTTGCAGCCTCTTGGCATCCTCATCAGCCTCCCTCTCAGCATCATACCTCTCTGAGATTGCCTGCTGCAGTTCGAGCTCAAGGTTGGCCTTCTCATCCTGGAAAGCGGGCTCCGCATACTCTAGCTTCACCTTCCTCTCCTCAGCCAGCTGGTTAGTGGATTCCAACACCATGGAAGTAGTATGGAGCTTAGAGTCCTTCTCCAACACAGACAACCCTTCTCCAGCTCTAACCTCTCTTTTGTCAGTCCCCTCCCGGGCTGGTCTAGTTTGCCCTCCTATTGTTGTCGGGTTGCTGACTCATGGTCCAGCTTAACCAAGAAGCTGGCCACCTTGTCTGTGGGCCTAAAGGCCCATCACCTTAGTTTTTGATCCCCGGTATACGTATTACCGTATCTGTACGCGATACGACGTACAAAATTGATTTGACCTCCGTAGTAGTCTGATTGAGCCGATTTTAGTTTCAAAAATCATTTTCTAATATTTTGGATATTTCAGGATTTTCTGGAATTTTTCTGGATAATTTTGGAAAATCTCCGTAGTCGGTGTCGACCGATACCGATAATCTGCTTTACGATTTTTATCTCACGAATGGAGTTGTATTTTGAGAATCATCTTTCACCGTATATCTTAGAATCACATGAGCTACATTTAGGTATTTTTTGGGTTTTTTATGAATTTATCGAAAATCCGGCCAAACCGGTGTCGCCCGTATCGGTGAGACACTCCGGGATTTTTAATCTGCAAACCGGATTGAGCTTCAACAAACCGTCTTCATATTACGTCTCAAGATAATATTTTCTATTTTTTGTAATTTTTGGGTACCGTTCAGAACTAGTCGAATATCGGGCCAATTTAATAATATTAAACTATTAATTTTTTTTTATCTTTTCTTTTCTTCTCTTCTCTTCTCTTCTACCTTCTTCCAGCGGTTTCCTCCACCGCCTTCCCCCTTCTTTAAAACCCCCCTCTCTCTCTTCTCTATTCTCTCTCTCCCACACCCTCTCTCTCCAAACCTTCTCTATCTTTCTCTACTCTCTCTCTCTCTCTCTCTTCCTTTCTTTCTCTCTCTCCCCCCTATCTCTATCTCTCACTCTTACTCTCTCTGCGGACATCCGGCCAGGAGGCCGGCGGCACGCCGGAGGCCGACCGCCGGCGGCGCCGAAGGCCGGCCAAGTGACCGGCGCGCGGGTGGCAGTGGGGGCACCAGCCCCCGCCCTCTTCTTCTCCTCCCCTCTTCGCGGTGGAACCCAACCTGGAGCGCCGGAGCAGCGCCGGCGCCGGGTGGCGGCGCCGGCCAAGTAGCCGCGCCGGCCAGGCGCGCGTGGGCGGCAGCAGCAGCAGCGCACGCTGCTGCTGCTGTTGCTCTGTTGGGGAAGAAACCCAATAGGGTTTGGGTTTTGGGTGAAACCCAAACCCGACCCGTTAAAGTATTCGGGCGATATCGGGAGCATCCGGACTCCGATTCGGGCGATTCTGGATCCGTTGCGATCGTGAGAATGAGAGCTACCTTCCCATGGCTAGTTTGCTAGTTTGTGAGTGTTTTTCTTTTATAAATATTATTTTATCATGTGTAGTGACATTGATTGATATATTATGATTCTGGATAAAATACGGTAATTATCAATTATTCACCGGTCATGATCGGACAGTTATTGTAATAGGAATAATATAGAATCTTGTTAGGTATGTCCTGATGTAAAATAAAGACAAGGAAGTAATTATCGGACCAATACATCTAGCATAGACAACTCGGACACGGTCATCATACCTGCACAGCCACGGACACATAGGCCACTGTCTTACCATCTTCAGGAACACTATTATGTCATATATTGGATCACAATTAGAGAACGATAGTTACATGTATACTGATCCACGATACTCGGTGACACTACACAGTTACTAGACATGAATGCTAGATACCATTATTTCATGCACTGGTATCTTCTTTACACGGCTACGGTAGTTCACTAGCCATGATATGCTATGCTACACGGATTATTGCTACACATATATGACTACCACATTTCATATTATTATTCTCATCATGCTATGGATTCTCGGCATATTACTGTTACACGTGCATGTATGATTTCTTTATTCTTGTCATATGGATCCTCATTCCGATTACCTGTATTATTGCTCCATGTTATCAGATACATGTTATATGCTTGTTTCCCGTTACTGATATTGTTAATCCCGTTACTGGATACATGTTCCCGTTACTGATATGGATGTTCCCGTTACTGGACACGAGAGCTATTGATATGCTATACGTGGAATCCCACATCTATTGTTCCCGTTTCCTGTTATATTGTTCCCGTTTCCCGTTATTGTTCTACGCTATCAACAGAGCTCAGGTCCTGTTATCACGTTATCCATAGCATGTACTTGTTCTTGTTACATTGTATACTTGACATATGAAATCATAAAGATAACTTGGGTATGGGGGAGACTTGATGGTTGACTAGATCATATCGGGTGGATGTTTGGATCCATAGTTTGTCCCACTGCAGGGGACGGGGTAGTGCTGGCTACCGTCTGTTACTCATGAGCATCCCGTTATTGTTTTAGCTCATTGAGATTCCCGTTACATGTTACAGCTCTAGCGGGCTGGTCCTGGTCTCAGCAGCCAGGGGTCTGATAAGGCCGTTGTCCCGGGTATGCACGGGATACACCCACCCGATAAGAACTCCTCGACCATGAGTTTCCAATTAACATAATAAAATAGTATACACAATAGTGGACGTTGGGAACACTTGTTATTTGATCACTCTCTCGTTTGGATAATGGTACCCGTAGGCCATGTCCGGATGGGTTCGACTGGAGTGCGGGCTCCAGTATGAACTGCCAGTGGTATGGGACACCGGTAGAGATTGATTCAAATACCAGGTGGTACTGATCGCTACTATTGTATAAATGACATAACTAGACATGACCTGCCTGCTACATATTTAGTTGTACTTGTTACTGTTCCTGATCATTTATCTGCTATCATGTTACATGTATACATTGATACTGTACTTGTTTCCTGTTACAATTCTGTAGTGATCTGCTACTCATTGCACATGTATACTTTGTTACATTACCTGGTACTTGTTACCCTGTTTGTAGTGGCATACTATGCATGTTCTGCATTGCATATATATTTTATTGTTGCAGACATATGCCCATCCGCATGGTCACCTCTATCACGTCACCACTACAGGTTCATGTTTATCACGTCACCACTAGACAATCTTATTTATTATATTATAATAACTGGATACGACTATAGACTTGACCCGATAATAACCGGTTTAGATGGCATGTTTATATCTTTCTACCGTTTACATGTGTATATATTTCTACTGCTTCTTATATGATTATTATATGGTATCGCTATTTCTACTGCTTCTTATATGATTATTATATGGTATCGCTATTTCACCATCTTGTATTATATATTATTATCGTGCTTGTAACTATAGTATATATTACTGCCTCCTTTATTTTACCACTCACTAGGTCGCTTTCTGACGACCCTGGGTTTGCGTGCCCAGATTGGAGATCCGCGTACCGAGAGTACCTTGGAGTCACATAGGAGATTCCTCATCGAGACACTTCATAGGTATCTTTGTGTTTTATTTCTGTTATCATATTTATTCCTGTTTTCATATCTGTTATGATCGCTGACCTCTTTCTGCAGGTATTCTTGTACTTATTTCATGTTGGACCTCATGACTATATAGAGGTAATGTACTGTACTGAGGCTTAACGTACGCGTGAGCGTGTTTTCACCTCACGTATGTACGTCGCCATAACGTCCCCGTACCTGCAGGATGGGGCGTTACATAGTCGTATCAGAGCCTAGGTTCACACCTGGTGTGGGTAACCACCTGGGTCAATGCTTGGGCTCTTACCAACAGTACAGTCAGGTATAGATTAATTGATCTGTATCTTAATTTGGGGAGTCCAGCAACGAGTACAAGAATACCATGACCTTGACGATTCATTCCTTGACTCTATTTTATTCCTTCCTTCCTTTCAGCTGTCAATCAAAGCATCCGATTTCCTTCTCACTTTCCTTGAATCGTCTTCCTTCCCATCCGTTAGTGTTAGTTCACCCCCATACTTCTTCATCCCGAGTTCCTTCTAGATATCAGAGTGCGCAGCGGGAGTGTCGTGAACCCGTCACCTTTAGGCTTTGGGGTTGGAAATCTTGTTCTCACACCTGAATAGAAATTTCGAGGACGCAATTTTTGTAAGGTGGGGAGAAATGTAACCCCCTGATCCCCGGTATACGTATTACCGTATCTGTACGCGATACGACGTACAAAATTGATTTGACCTCCGTAGTAGTCCGATTGAGCCGATTTCAGTTTCAAAAATTATTTTCAAATATTTTGGATTTTTCAGGATTTTTTGGAATTTTTCTGGATAATTTTGAAAAATCTCCGTAGTCGGTGTCGACCGATACCGATAATCTGCTTTACGATTTTTATCTCATGAATGGAGTTATAGTTTGAGAATCGGCTTTCACTGTATGTCTTAGAATCACATGAGCTACGTTTAGGTATTTTTCGGGATTTTTATGAATTTATCGAAAATCCGGCCAAACCGGTGTCGCCCGTATCGGTGAGACACTCCGGGATTTTTAATCTGCAAACCGGATTGAGTTTCAACAAACCGTGTTCATATTACGTCTCAGGATAATATTTTCTATTTTCTTTAATTTTTGGGCACCGTTCAGAACTAGTCGAATATCGGGCCAATTTAATAATATTAAACTATTAATTTTTTTAAATCTTTTCTTTTCTTTTCTTCTCTTCTCTTCTCTTCTACCTTCTTCCAGCGGTTTCCTCCACCGCCTTCCCCCTTCTTTAAAACCCCCCTCTCTCTCTTCTCTATTCTCTCTCTCACTCTCCTACACTCTCTCTCTCCAAACCCTCTCTCTCTTTCTCTACTCTCTCTCTCTCTCTTCCTTTCTTTCTCTCTCTCTCCCCCCTATCTCTATCTCTCACTCTCACTCTCTCTGTGGACATCCGGCCAGGAGGCCGGCGGCACGCCGGAGGCTGGCCTGGCCGGCGGCACGCCGGAGGCCGACCGCCGGCGGCGCCGGAGGCCGGCCAAGTGACCGGCGCGCGGGTGGCGGTGGGGGCACCAGCCCCCGCCCTCTTCTTCTCCTCCCCTCTTCGCGGTGGAACCCGACCTGGAGCGCCGGAGCAGCGCCGGCGCCGGGTGGCGGCGCCGGCCTGGTGGCCGCGCCGGCCAGGCGCGCGCGGGCGGCGGGCGCGGGCGGCGGCAGCAGCAGCGCACGCTGCTGCTGCTGTTGCTCTGTTGGGGAAGAAACCCAATAGGGTTTGGGTTTTGGGTGAAGCCCAAACCCGACCCGTTTACACCCAAACCCGACCCGTTAAAGTATTCGGGCGATATCGGGAGCATCCAGACTCCGATTCGGGCGATTCTGGATCCCTTGCGATCGTGGGAACGAGAGCTATCTTCCCATGGCTAGTTTGCTAGTTTGTGAGTATTTTTCTTTTATAAATATTATTTTATCATGTGTAGTGACATTGATTGATATATCATGATTCTGGATAAAATACGGTAATTATCAATTATTCACCGGTCATGATCGGACAGTTATTGTAATAGGAATAATATAGAATCTTGTTAGGTATGTCCTGATGTAAAATAAAGACAAGGAAGTAATTATCGGACCAATACATACTAGCATAGACAACTCGGACACGGTCATCTTACCTGCACAGCCATGGACACATAGGCCCCTGTGTTACCATCTTCAGGAACACTATTATGTCATATATTGGATCATAGTTAGAGAACGATAGTTACATGTATACTGATCCACGATACTCGGTGACACTACACTGTTACTAGACATGCATGCTAGATACCGTTATTTCATGCACTGGTATCTTCTTTACACGGCTACGGTAGTTCACTAGCCATGATATGCTATGCTACACGGATTATTGCTACACACATATGACTACCACATTTCATATTATTATTCTCATCATGCTATGGATTCTCGGCATATTACTGTTACACATGCATGTATGATTTCTTTATTCTTGTCATATGGATCCTCATTCCGATTACCTGTATTATTGTTCCATGTTATCAGATACATGTTATATGCTTGTTTCCCGTTACTGATATTGTTAATCCCGTTACTGGATACATGTTCCCGTTACTGATATGGATGTTCCCGTTACTGGACACGAGAGCTGTTGATATGCTATACGTGGAATCCCACATCTATTGTTCCCGTTTCCCGTTATATTGTTCATGTTATATTGTTCCTGTTTCCCGTTATTGTTCTACGCTATCAACAGAGCTCAGGTCCTGTTATCACGTTATCCATATCATGTACTTGTTCTTGTTACATTGTATACTTGACATATGAAATCATAAAGATAACTTGGTTATGGGGGAGACTTGACGGTTGACTAGATCATATCGGGTGGATGTTTGGATCCATTGTTTGTCCCACTGCAGGGGACGGGGTAGTGCTGGCTACCGTCTGTTACTCATGAGCATCCTGTTATTGTTTTAGCTCATTGAGATTCCCATTACATGTTACAGCTCTAGCGGGCTGGTCCTGGTCTCAGCAGCCAGGGGTCTGATAAGGCCGTTGTCCTAGGTATGCACGGGATACACCCACCCGATAAGAACTCCTCGACCATGAGTTTCCAATTAACATAATAAAACAGTATACACAATAGTGGACGTCGGGAACACTTGTTATTTGATCACTCTCTCGTTTGGATAATGGTACCCGTAGGCCATGTCCGGATGGGTTCGACTGGAGTGCGGGCTCCAGTATGAACTGCCAGTGGTATGGGACACCGGTAGAGATTGATTAAAATACCAGGTGGTACTGATCGCTACTATTGTATAAATGACATAACTAGACATGACCTGCCTGCTACATGTTTAGTTGTACTTGTTACTGTTCCTGATCATTTATCTGCTATCATGTTACATGTATACATTGATACAGTACTTGTTTTCTGTTACAATTCCTGTAGTAATCTGCTACTCATTGCACATGTATACTTTGTTACATTACCTGGTACTTGTTACCCTGTTTGTAGTGGCATACTATGCATGTTCTGCATTGCATATATATTTTATTGTTGCAGACATATGCCCATCCGCATGGTCACCTCTATCACGTCACCACTACAGGTTCATGTTTATCACGTCACCACTAGACAATCTTATTTATTATATTATAATAACTGGATACGACTATAGACTTGACCCGATAATAACCGGTTTAGATGGCATGTTTATATCTTTCTACCGCTTACATGTGTTTATATTTCTACTGCATCTTATATGATTATTATATGGTATCGCTATTTCTACTGCTTCTTATATGATTATTATATGGTATCGCTATTTCACCATCTTGTATTATATATTATTATCGTGCTTGTATCTATAGTATATATTACTGCCTCCTTCATTTTATCACTCACTAGGTCGCTTTCTGACGACCCTGGGTTTGCGTGCCCAGATTAGAGATCCGCGTACCGAGAGTACCTTGGAGTCACATAGGAGATTCCTCATCGAGACACTTCATAGGTATCTTTGTGTTTTATTTCTGTTATCATATTTATTCCTGTTTTCATATCTGTTATGATCGCTGACCTCTTTCTGCAGGTATTCTTGTACTTATTTCATGCTGGACCTCATGACTATATAGAGGTAATGTACTGTACTGAGGCTTAACGTACGTGTGAGCGTGTTTTCACCTCACGTATGTACGTCGCCATAACGTCCCTGTACCTGCAGGATGGGGCGTTACATGTAGTTATCGTACTAATGATCTTATTTTTAATAAGTTTCAGATTTTCTATCAAGATCTAAGTCGGTGTTTAGCTTCAACAAAAAAATCGAAGTCATGTTTTGAAGCCAGCACGTGTTGATTTAAAAGCTTGCGCTTCAAAGATCACATCAAGTACTCAAGAAGAGTCTAGCTCTTTAGAACAAGATTTGGACCAAGTCAAGAAGGAGAAAAAGATTTTCAAGAGAAAATTTTCAAGACTTGGATCTTAATTTGTAAGTGTTAAGATTTTAGTTTTAGATAAAATGTAAAGGATAAATTATTTGTGGATTGCTCAAGCTCATACACACGCACACATACAAAATTTACATGTGTTTTCTTAAAACAGTTTTAATCATAGAAATACCGTTTTGATTTTAAGTTTCAAAGAAGATATCTTTATGTTTCATGAATATAGTTCATCAAAACAAGTTTACATGTTTTATATATATTTTGAATTTCATCCACACACATTATTGGTTCAAATATTTAGAAAAACTTATTTGATGTTTCTATATCATGTGTTTGAGTTTTTGTATTTATCAAAACTTTGTTTAGAGCTTAATGTCAAAAACATAGATATTTCATCTTATATGTGTATTAGATTATATCCATACACACTATACTTCGAAAGTGGTTTAATATCTTGTTTTTATATTTGGTCAAGTTTTGAAAAAATTGGTTTTTCATTTAAAAGTTTGATTTTGAAAAATACCGGTTTTTATTTAAGGCTAAATTTCTATATCGGAAAAATAGTTCAACTTGTTTGTAATATCTGTTGATTTTTGATCACACATATTTGGATTTCAAAGTATTTCACTAAACTAATTTTTTTAGATTTTATGTGATTCTATGTGATTTTATAGGATGTTAAAAGACCAAGTTTTAATCTCTTTTTATCCCTGACCTGGCCTTCTTTCGGTCAACCGACCGGTTGACTGAGCTAGAAGTCAGTCGACCAAGCGGTCGACCGATGTGCACAGAACATGCACATAACCTTGGCTTGAGGGCGGGTCGACCAGGCGGTCGACCGATCCGGAGAGTTTACTCTCTGGATCTAGTCCCGGTCGACCGAGCGGTCGATCGGCCAGAGAGCATTGCTCTCTGGTTCTTGCCTCGGTCGACCGATTGGTCGATCGACAGGTCAAGACCTGGGCGCGGTCGACCGGGCGGTCGACCGGCAAGCCTAACGGTCATAAATATGACCGTTGGTCAGTCGACCGACAGGCCTATCTGGCCAGATTCTGAGCCATAACGACTAGTTTTTGATCCCCTAAAATTGTGGTTCTCTTGGCCAGTTTTAGACAAGATTTTTGAAGAGTTTTCAAGAGCCATTTTTCCATCTCTAACAGAAGTTTTTCAACAAGTTTTGGGCTAAACTTCTAGTTCAAAAGAATATTTATCAAGAGTGATTCTCTTGAGTTTTTCAAAAGCTTTTCTTTGAGTTTTTCACTTTCAAATCTATCTTGTTTTTTCCCACACAAACTTGAGCTTTTCATAGCCATATCTATCTTATAGGAGCTTTATTTGTGAGGGTGTTTGGGGGTGATCAAGTGTTAAGATCACCAAGTGTTCCACCTTTTATTTTGAGGAGTTGTAGAGGAGCAGCCTCAGCGAACTTGTGGATTCGTATTGTGTTGTTCTTGTGGGAGCAAGTGAGGGATTTGTGAGTCCAAGAGTTATAGTGTGAGCTCGTTGTAGGTGTTATGACACCGAGTGATCTTACGATATCAGTTCTAGTGAAAATCCTTCATAGTGTTGAAGGCGGGGACGTAGAGCAAGTATGCTCGAACCTCAAAATAATTCCCCCGTGTTTACAATTGCTCATCTTTCTCTCTCTCACTTATGTTTACATATCTTGCATGCTTTTATTGTTCATCTATATATGCTAGATATATCTTGTGCTTAATTGATATGCATACTTAGGTTTATTTGTGTGCTCACACTAGTATTCAACCAAGAGAGCCATAGTGGCACCTCAACTCTTAATCTAGAGAAATCTTGAGGAGATAGTCCAGAGTCCTTCACCGAGAAGTCGGCTACCCTCTTGTGTTATATTTTGTGTGTTAGCTTAATAGTTTTTATTTGCATAAATAGTTTTTTAATTTCACATTAGCTTGCATTAGATTAGCTTGTCACCTATTCACCCCTTTAGGTGATTTACAATTGGTATCAGAGGTTAGTGCTCTTTATTTGGGTCTAACAACATAGAGTTAAAGATCCTATTTTAGTTAATCACAATATTTGTACACACACATGGATTTCATGACACCTTCTATATTTGACATTCTTAACATTCAAACTTGAAAAATTAAGATGTCCATGAACCTAAAAGCCCTAGGTATTCATGCTTATTTTTTTCACTATTTAAGATCTTAATATTTAAATGGCAAACATCTTGAGGCTAACACAAAAGCCATCCATGCTTTAAAATCTGCTCTAAATGATGAATATTTATTTAGAGTTGCTAACTTTGATTTGATTTTTGTAGTATGGAGCACCATTATCTCCATTGGTGAACAAAAGCAACACTATATGGGAGTAACTCGGATGATGAAAGTGCTACTTCCAATATGTGCTACATGATTCAAAGGGATGACCCCCTTGAGGTAAACTCTGAATCCGAGTTTGACGAAGATGTTGACATGCCATATGATGAGCTTGCTTTATTTTTTCAACAACTTCTTGAAAAATATAATTTGCTTAAAATAGAAAATAAAAGATTGAAAAATAAAAATGATTCCATTTTAGAAGAAAGGACTCTTTTAAAAATGAATTTGAAATTGTTTCAAAAGAAAATGAATGTTTGAAGAATAAAATTACTTTGGTGGAGAATGAAAAGGAAGTTGTTTTTAAGGAAAAAGACTTTTAGAAAAAGAGAATTATTTTAAAAGAAAAAGAAAAGATTTCTAAAAAAATAATGTTGATCCTTGCCATGTTTCTCATGATAATAATGTTACACCTCCTATTGATAAAAATGAGATTCATGTTTTGAAAAAAATTGATTGTTTGGCCTCTACTTTGAGCCAATGTGCATTTAACCACTCCAAATTAGAATCTATATTTCACAAAAAATAAGTTCCATATATGCATACACATACCCGATGGTATACACATGCACACCATGATCATACTCACACCACACATATGTATGCTAATGTGTACACATATACACATTGTGGCTGAAAAGGCCATCTTGTAAAATTTTATTTTGATAGAATAAATCATTTAAATTTTGCTAATAAAAATGTTTGGGTTCCTTATAATACTAACCCCTATGGACCCAAAAAAATATGGGTACCAAAATTTTCACCTCTTGTGTTTGATGTAGGTGTGAGTTCTCACAAAATGTGAGAGATTTGGTGCCTTGGTGGGGGATGCACTTGGAGCTTGATGGATATACCCATTTGATGCATTGCTATCAAGGAAGCATGGTGGGAGAACCACCTCTTGTTTGGGAGAATGAATTAGCTATATCAATTTTGGTAACCATTTCCTCCTCTTTAAAATACTTTAAATGTCTTATATGCTAGTGTAATAATCTAGACTCAGTCATATGTATCTTGTGCTTAATGTTGAGTTGTTTGGTTATTAGCTATGTATTATTTTTTAAAAATTTTCAATGGATTTTACATGCCTATTCTTTATTCATATTTTATATGATTTAAATGTCTATATTATGTTGATATGAAAATTTTGTTAAAACTTGTGTTATACATATACAATTTTTGAGTTACATGTTATACATGATATATTTCTATTATGTACTCATTTGTTGTTTGATTATATATTGTATGTCCTAATTTTGATGATTCATGCATAAATATATATATCATGTATATAAATAAGAATCTTCATATTAAATTTTTATTTTGAGCTTTATTGTTTATTTTCATGAATGTGCTATTCACATGATTCTTGTGCACTCACATCTCTTATGTTTACTCATATATTTGTTTTCATAAGTATTTATGAGTTTTATAAATCTTGAGTGTTAATTTCTATGTAATACATATGTTTTATGAGATATATATGATTTGGTTTCATATTTGAAAGATCTTTAACTAGTTTTTCAAAAAACTACTTTTAACTAGTTATTTATTCTTCATTTGGTGGTGTTTTCAATCTGTAACTATTTTCAAATCCTATTTTTGAAAACTTCTACCCTTTAAAGGGCGGTTGGATGGGCGACCATACCTTTTGTGCCTTATTGAAAATTTATTTAAACTTGTGCATGATAGAGTAGATTATTATGAGTTATACACTTGATTTTCAAGATATTTCACTTTTGCATACTCATACTTGTTTTCGTATATATGTTTGCAACATATTTCAAATTGGCTAAAGTGTTCATACATGCATATATTGATTTTAATTGTGCTTATTTTACAATGAATATATTTTTTTAAGCACAAAATGGTTATGCTAAGCTTAACTTAATTCTAAATGTTTATTGGTATTTTTACAAGCTTATACATTAATTTCAATTGGTATTTTTTTTATATCAAAATGTATTTCATGTTTCACCTTCAATTAGTATCAAAATCTACTATTGGTATATTAAAAATCTTATTTATCTACAAAAGCTACCAACATTTATTTTGTTAACTACTATTTGATTTTAAGCGGCATCAAAATTTATTTTGTTGACTTTAAGAAATTTCAAAATTTGTTTTAAAGTGGCATCAAAATTTTATTTCAAAATTTGTTGATATATATATATTGTCTATATGCAAGGGGAGCTTAACATCTCCTCTATATATAGATTCATATTGAGTGTATTTCACATATAGTAGAGCTTGACCTCTCTTCCTTACACGGTACATGTGTGTAGAGTAAGCTTAACATCTCCATCTATATATTGTATATTATGCTTATGCGGGTTAGGGTCTACTCATCCCTTCTCCATGTAATACATGTATGCAGGAGGAGCTAACTTAACGTCTCTCCTCTTCATGAATGTATATCGCATATATATATTTATTGCTTGTTTGTCTTCACCCTTTGTTGGTGAATTGACAAAAAGGGGAGAAGAATTTAGAGATTTAATATATGCATGTTTAATATTTGTTATTTATGCATATATTTGTATTTAGTTTATGATCCTTCATTGAATATCTTTGTGTTTATTTGTTATGCATGAGTTAAGGGGGGAGGTTCTATGAAGCTTATCTGTAATCTATGCATATATAACTCCATGAGTTTTGTCATCATCAAAAAGGGGAGATTGTTGGCCCAAAAGGCCATCACCCTAGTTTTGATGATGATTAGGTCATGTAATTATCGTACTAATGATCTAATGTTTAATAAGTTTCAAATTTTCTATCAAGATCTTAGTCCATGTTTAGCTTCAACAAAAGATTTGAAGTTAAGTTTTGAAGCTAACACGTGTTGATTCAAGAGCTTACGCTTCAAAGATCGCATCAAGTACTCAAGAGGAGTCTAACTCTTTGGATCAAGGTTTGGATCAAGTCAAGAAGGAGAGGAAGATTTTCAAGAGAGGATTTTCAAGACTTGAGTCTTAGTTTGTAGGTGTTAAGATTTTATTTTAAGATAAAATATAAAAGATAAAATAGTTGTGGATTGCTCAAGCTCATATACACACGCACACCAAAAATTTACATGTGTTTTCTTAAAATAGTTTTGATTTTAGAAACTACCATTTTGGTTTTGAGTTTCAAAGAAAATATCTTTATGTTTCATGAATAGAGTTCATCAAAACAAGTTTACATGTTTTATATGTGTTTTGGATTTCATCCATACACATTGATGGTTCAAATGTTTAGAAAAACTTATTTAATGTTTCTATCTCACATATGTTTGAGTTTTTGTATTTATCAAAACTTTGTTTAGAGCTTAATGTCAAAAACATAGATATTTCATTTTATATTTGTATTGGATCATATCCATACACACTATGCTTCAAAAGTGTTTTAATATCTGTTTTTGTATTTGGACAAGTTTTAGAAACATCAGTTTTTCATTTAAAAGTTTGATTTTGAAAATTACCAAGTTTTGTTTAATGCTGAATTTCTATATCGCAAAAATATTTCAACTTGTTTGTAATATGTGTCGGTTTTTTATCACACATATTTAGATTTCAAAGTATTTCAATGAACTGATTTTTGTGAATTTTATGTGATTTTATGGAATTTTATAGGATGTTAAAAGTTCAAGTTTTAATCCCTTTTTATCTCTGACATGGCCTTCTGGCGGTCGACCGACCAATCGACTGATGTGCACAGAACGTGTACACAGCCTTGGCTTGAGCGCCGGTCGACCGGGCAGTTGACCAATCCAGAGAGTTTACTCTCTAGATCTGGCCCGGTAGACCGAGCGGTTGACCGGCCAGAGAGCAATGCTCTCTGGTTCTTGCCTCGGTCGACCGACCAGTCGACCGACAGGTTAAGACCTGGGCGTGGTTAACTGGGCGGTCGACCGGTGACCCCAACGGTCATAAATATGACCGTTAGCCGGTCGACCGGCCGGTCGACCGACAGGCCTATCTGGCCAGTTTCTAAGCTATAACAGCTAGTTTTTGATCCTCTATAAATAAGAGTTCTCTTGGCCAGTTTTAGACTAGATTTTTGGAAAGTTTTTAAGAGCCATTTTTTCATCTCTAACAGAAGTTTTTCAATAAGTTTTTGGGCTAAACATTCATATCAAAAGAGTGTTTATCAAGAGTGACTATTTTGAGTTTTTCAAAAGCTTTTTTTTGAGTTTTTCACTTCCAAATCTATCTTGTTTTTTTCTCACACAAGCTTGAGCTTTTCATAGCCATATCTATCTTATAGGAGCTTTGTCTGTGAGAGTGTTTAGGGGTAATTAAGTGTTAAGATCACCAAGTATTTCACCTTCTATTTTGAGGAGTTGTAAAGGTGCGATCTAGGCAAACTTGTGGGTTCGTGTTGTGTTGTTCTTGCGGGAACAAGTGAGGGACTTGTGAGTCCAAGAGTCCTAATGTGAGCTTATTGTAGGTGTTACGACGTCGAGTGATCTTGCGGGATCAATTCTGGTAGAAATCCTTCATAGTGTTGAAGGCGGGGACGTAGAGCAAGCGTGCTTGAACCTCGAAACAATTTTTTCGCATTTGTGATTGCTCATCTCTCTCTCTCTCACTTGTGTTTACATATTTTGTATGCTTTTATTGTTCATTGATATATGCTAAATATATCTTGTGCTTAATTGATATACATGCTTGGGTTTGTTTGTGTGCTCACACTAGTATTCAACCAAGAGAGCCATAGTGGCAGCTCAACTCTTAATCTTGAGGAATCTTGAGGAGATAGTCTAGAGCCCTTCACCGGGAATTCGATTGCACTCTTATGTTATACTTTGTGTGTTAACTTAATAATTTTTATTTGCATAAATAGTTTTTTTAATTTCATATTAATTTGCATTAGATTAGCTTGTCATCTATTCACCCCCTCTCGGTGATTTACATTGTCATCGTTGCTTCTTCTCAGAGGACAAGGCGGCCACCCTCTCTAGCAGCCCCGCGTTGGCTCTCTCCTCTCCACTAAAGTGGCATGCTGGGCCTTCACAAGCTCAACAGCGAAGATGACATTCTGTAAAAGGACAAGTTGAGACCAAGTCAAAGTTGTACAAGAAATAGACCATTGTTCAAATCAAACAAAAACTTACCCGGAGAAAGTCATCCTCTCATGTCTTCAATCGATCCTCCAGGGGGAGACCTTTGAATTCCTCCAGCCCACGGAGGAAGTCACCATGCCCCAAGGGCACCTCGCTGCCTCCTAGACGGTGGAGCAAGCTAGGTCCAGTACTCGAAGCGAGGGGTCCCCAAGTTGATCCCGAGGGAAGAAGCTTGGGACCAACAATAGTTCCCTCAGCACCAACACTCACCACTCCAAACCCCGATGATGATCCGAATTGAGCGAAGCTGGAGCAGGACTCTTCACTTGAAGCTCGATCCCTCGCTTCAAGTGAAGAGTCCTGCTCTGCTGTCGCGTCTTGGGTCTCGGCGTTTGGAGCGACACTCTCTCTAAGCTCGCCTCCCTCCACGGGATTAGAGACCTCGAGGCCAGTGCCACCAGCCAGCTCAGTCGCCAACCTCTCTGCCTCCTTCTCCTCGTCAGAGTCGATGAGCACCTTGCGCTTCTTCTGCAATATCAAGATTAATGTCAAACAAGAGTCAACACCTGACGATACACAGAAATGCAAAGTCGCAAATAATACTTACCATTCGTGACTTGAACGCCAAGAAGACGATGGCTTTCCTCCCCTCTTCAACCTCCCCTCTCGGCCCGATCGCTTCCGCGAGCAGACTACAGGCTCTGGAGATTCATCACCTGAGTGAGACTCTGCCTCCTCTCCCACTAGAGGATCCAATTCCACCTCATCTCTAGTTGACGTTGATAGTCTTGGGACCGTCAGGGGCACCTCAGGCCTGGTTGGATCCAGCAGCCAGCTCCAATTCTGACTATTCTAGTCCAAACTGAAAAGCTTCTAGACCCTCTCATGGACCACTCAGGAAATCGGCTCGCTCCCTTGCCGGACTGATCCAGTGTTCTAGGATGTTGACACCCTCCTCGGTCCTTCTCCATGAGGGCCTCACAGGGTCCTTCGATCCTGACAACATAATCACGCCACCCGTGATCACTGTTAGCCAAATTGACAATTAGCTTGTTGTAGTCCTTCTGAGGGACGAAGGAGTGGGCATCACTGAAACCATTCCTTATATAGTAGGCAATGCAGAACTCCTCGCTCTCGCACTCCTCTGGAAGGAAACAATTGGGAAGGGCTTCAAATCCCAAGAGCACTCGCCAAGCCCCCACTGTCAACTGTGATAGAGCGGCCCTAAAATATCTCAAGATGCTGCGGATGAAAGCAGTTAAGGGAAGTTTCATCCCCAATGCCAGGATTTGGGATGGACGAACATCCTACCAGGGGGGACACCATCACATCCGTCTTCAAGGGGAACCACTCCACCAAGATCTCGTCTGGCAACTTGACATCATTCTTCGCTATATAATCCAAGATGTCCCTTTGGCTGCGAAGAGGCATCAGCTTCGGGTCTAAATCTATCACCTCCCTTGTACCCAAAAGGGTCTTTTCCCCCTTATCATTTGAAGCGCTTCTTCCCTTAGGCTCATCAGTGGTAGCAGCAGATTTTTCCATTTGACATTCTTGAACTGGATCAAAAATTAAAGAAGATTGCAGAAATTTGGAGGAAGAAAACTGAAGGCCAAGGTTAGGGGCTTGTAAAAACTCAAACTCTAGTTTTACCCCCAACTTAAAGCCAACACTGATGTCATCGTAATGATGGCGAAAGCTAAAATAACCCTTCAAGTACCTGCTTGCTCCGCATCGCAACTATTGCACGAATCACGACACGGCTAACTCATCTCCCAAACGACGGCTACCTACAAGCACGCATGAGGACTTGACACACCACACACGATCGCTGTCTTTTTAGATATGGAATTACATGCGCTAGCGCAAAAGGCAATGGAGCTCTTCAGCTGCTCCTACTAGAGTACAAAGGGTCGACATGACCCCTCAAGAGGACACATCAGACTAACCGACACCTTCGACCACTCGAGAACATTTTGTCTCGGAGCATGGATCAGTCCGCTTTGAAAAACACCTAGAGGGGGGGTGAATAGGTGTGATTGCTAATCTTAAAAATTTTAACTCTCTAAATGTGGAACCTAAAACAAGTGAGGCTCAACTTAGTACAATTCAACAAGTGTAGCCGAATTTCTCTTGCGAGGCTCTGGACTAAACTCCTCTTGATTCCCCTTGATATGGGTTGAGGCGCTATGTGAAGCTTTTGTTGGATGAGTACGGGATTGGCATACACAAGTATGAAATGGATGATATGAAGAATGATGCAAACACAATGATATATGGCAAGAATTTCAAGCAAGCAAATAGTAGCACAAGAAAATTAAACAATATCACAAGTATGCAATAGAAAGCAATAAGGAGCTATTGAAAAGTAAAGCAAGAATTAGACGCAAAGGCAATCGCAAACAAAGTGATTTGTTTCGAGGTTCGAGCCACCGCTCTACTCCCCGCCTTCACCTCCGTGAAGGGTTTCCACTATCCACCGAGGACGCCTTTACAATTTGGTCTATCGAAGACCGAGCACCGAGCTCCACCGTGTACAAAGGACCTCCACCGAAGAGGTTGCTCCACAAAGAAAGGATTACAAGAACAAAGTGATCACAACAAGATCACTACACTATTTCTCAAACTCTTTTACAAACACTCTCACTTCAATTACAACTTCACTATAGAATGAGTATTGGATTTTTGGCTCTATGAAGTGTGGTGAGAAAAACTTCAGTTGTAGAGTGATATTAGTAATCAAACACAACTGAAAAACAAGCTCAAAAAGAATTGGAATGAAAGCTTTAAACTCTTTTCTTTTCTCTTTTGAAAACAACACAAACTTGAGGATTTTTCTTAGTTATATGAAAGAGAGACTTCTCCTCTATTTATAGGGTTAAAAATAGGTTAAAAACAATTTCTTTTGGTCTTATTTTCTCTGAAAAAGTTCCCCAACAACTCTCCAAAAATCTGTTAAAGCTGAAAACAAAAACAGTTTTTCAGAATAGCCCAAAGAGGAAAGAGCCGTTAGGCTATAGCAGGCTTGGCGGTCGACCGGTCCGGTCGACCGCAAGGCCAGCTTGCAAAGAGCCGTTGGCTCTCGGTCGACCGGTCCGGTCGACCGTCCCAAAAGAGGAAACACAGTTTCCTTCTTCCGGTCGACCGGTCCGGTCGACCGAAACAAACTGTGAGCAATTTGCTCTCCGTCGGTCGACCAGGCCGGTCGACCGACAGACATGCACAAACAGTGCATGTCCAGACACATCGCCGGTCGACCGGGCCGGTCGGCCGGAGTTGCCTGAAACAGAAAAACTGGGCTGTTTTTGAGTTAGAAAAATTTTGAGAAATATTTTAAAAATACATATAGCTAAGTATTATGCAGAAAATAGTTTATACACATGTTTTATACAAGATTTTCAAGATATAAAGCTTTTGGTACATGTATATATAAACTAGGCATAAAACTTAGAAATAACCTTTTTAAAACATAGGAAATATATGAAACAAGTGTGTGTGCAAATCCTAGAGCCAAATTTCATATACTCAAACTTTAACATTCTATTTCTTACAATGTTTCTAAGACTTCAAGATCTTCAATAGGCTTCTTCATATGATCTTCAACACTTGTTCCTTGAGCCCAATTGGAGTTGACTTGAGTCCAAATCCTTGTATTTGTGAGAGAAGACTTCTAGAATGAATAGAAATCTGAAACACACTTAAACAACAAATGTTATTAGTACAAATAACTAATATGTTTTGTAATCATCAAAATACACTGATCATGGGTGATTGTAACCTTGGGCCAACAATCTCCCCCTTTTTGATGATGACAAAACATATAGGTTAAACATGGAAGAAGAGTTTGAAAAACTCCCCCTCAAATAATGCTATGTATAAAAATTGGACTATTGAAAGCACAATACATAAAGCATTCAATGTACAAAAGTTTTGTCAAAAAAACTTAAAAACTTAAATAAACAAACTTTCTTTTCTTCATAAAATAAAACTCAAATAATATCAAAACTAAATATCAAACTAAACTTATTCTCCCCCTTTTTGTCATACATCAAAAAGGGTTAAAATTCCAATTGAAAAAATTTTATTTTTAAGAATCCATAATGCAAACATTCAACTCACCACAAATAAATGAAAATCTAGCATAGTCTAATGGTTTAGTAAAAATATCGGCAAGTTGAAAATCGGTAGAAACATATTCAATAACAATATCACCTTTCTCATAGTGATCTCTAAGAAAGTGATACCTAATGTCAATGTGTTTGGTTTTACTATGTTGATTTGCATTCTTTGTCATGTGAATAGTACTAGTATTATCACAAAATATTTTAACATGATCAAAGTGTAAATCATAGTCAAGGAGAGTATGTTTCATCCAAAGAACTTGTGCACAACAAGCTCCGGCTGCAACATACTCCGCCTCGGCGGTTGATAGGGCTACCGAATTTTGCTTTTTGGAAGACCAAGATACAAGACAATTACCTAAGAATTGACATGTTCCACTTGTGCTCTTCCTATCTACCCTACAACCCGCATAGTCGGCATCCGAAAAACTCTTCATCTCAAATAATCCGGTTTTAGGATACCACAAACCCATTTCAATAGTGCCCTTAAGGTATCTAATTATGCGTTTAATCGCAATTATGTGAGATTCTTTAGGACAAGATTGAAAACGTGCACAAAGACAAACGGAAAACATAATATCCGGCCTACTAGCTGTCAAATAAAGCAAGCTACCAATCATGCTACGATATAATTTAATGTCTACACTTTTACCTTGTTCATCCTTGTCAAGCTTTGTAGTTGTTGCCATGGGAGTTT
Source organism: Agave tequilana (assembly GCA_038442645.1). Classification (NCBI taxonomy): domain Eukaryota; kingdom Viridiplantae; phylum Streptophyta; class Magnoliopsida; order Asparagales; family Asparagaceae; genus Agave; species Agave tequilana. The sequence goes on from JAVJIF010021066.1 coordinate 50,458, forward strand.
TGCTTACTTTCGATCCTTCAAGCCCAAACCTTTTGATTAGTTCCTTTGTGTACTTGGCTTGATTGATGAAGATCCCATCCTTCTTTTGCTTGATTTGGAGTCCAAGGAAATAGTTGAGTTCCCCCATCATAGACATTTCAAATTCATCCTTCATGCATGACTCAAAAGCTTTGCAAAGAGATTCATTAGTAGAACCAAAAATAATGTCATCTACATAAATTTGCACAATAAGAATATCTTTTTCTACATGTTTAGTAAACAATGTTGTGTCAATTTTACCTTTCTTAAAACCATTTGAAATCAAAAATGAAGAAAGTCTTTCATACCAAGCCTAGGGGCTTGTTTTAAACCATAAAGAGCTTTATCTAATTTAAAAACAAAATCCGAATGTGTAGGATCAACAAACCCGGGGGTTGTTCAACATACACCTCCTCTTCAATAAATCCATTTAGAAAAGCACTTTTAACATCCATTTGAAATAATTTGAAATCTTTATATGAGGCAAATGCTAGTGTCATCCGTATGGCTTCAAGCCGTGCTACGGGTGCAAAGGTTTCTTCAAAATCGATCCCTTCGATTTGAGTGTAACCTTGGGCAACTAACCTAGCCTTGTTTCTAACTACATTACCCGATTCATCCAACTTGTTCTTAAAGATCCACTTAGTACCAATTGTTGGTCTATCGTGGGGCCTAGGAACAAGGTGCCAAACTTGGTTGCGCTCAAATTGATTGAGCTCCTCTTGCATGGCTAGCAACCAATATGAATCGGCCTCGGCTTCGAGGACATTTTTGGGTTCAATATGAGAAATGAATGCATAGTTACCACAATAGTCATGAAGTCTAGAGCGAGTAGTTACCCCTTTTGATACTTCACCTATGACGAGGTCCTTGTGATGATGTGGATTGTATCTCCAATCCTTTGGTAGTGGTTGAGTAGGCTCCACCTCATGTGTTTGATTTTCATTTCCTTGTGCCTCTTCCACTTTAGCTTCGCTTCCTTCATCATCCTTTGGTTTGTCTCCCATAGTAGAAGCATCCTCCAAGGTCACTTTCTTCAAACCTTCATCCAATGCATCTATTTCTACAACATTCTTAACAAACTTGTTAGATTCCTCAAACTTAACATGAATAGACTCTTCAATAGTCAATGATGATCTAATGAAAACTCTATAAGCCTTACTAGTGTTTGAGTAACCTACAAAAATAGCCTCATAAGATCTAGCATCAAACTTTCCTAAATTATCTTTTGTATTTAAAACAAAGCATTTGCAACCAAAAACTTTAAAATAGGAAACATTAGGTTTTCTAGAAAAATACATTTCAAAAGAAGTTTTAGTAGTATTTTTACACAAGAAAACACGATTTGATATGTAGCATGATGTATTAACGGCCTCGGCCCACAAATAATGTGGTAGACCGTATTCACTTAGCATTGTCCTAGCCATCTCTTGTAATGTTCTATTTTTCCGTTCAACTACTCCATTTTGTTGTGGAGTTCTAGGACAAGATAGTTCATGCTTTATTCCATGTTCATCACAAAAAGTGATAAAGGGTTGGTTAATGAATTCACCTCCTCTATCACTTCTTATTCTCAAAATCGAAACATCTTTTTCCTTTTCAACTCTTTTCTTAAAAGTTTAGAAATACGAAAATGCTTGGCTTTTATGTTCAAGAAAGAAAACCCAAGTAAACCTTGAAAAATCATCAACCAAAACATAAGCAAATCTATTCCCACTTAGACTTTTGGTTTGTGTAGGGCCAAAAAGATCCATATGGATTAACTCCAAGGACGTGATGTCATGATATCCTTAATTGACTTGAAAGAAGACTTAGTTTGTTTCCCAAATTGACATGCGTCACAAACTCGGTCATTTTCAAAATTCAAGCAAGGAATACCTTTCACCATTTCCTTTGTGTTTAACCTAGAAATGTGATCAAAAGAAATATGCCCTAATCTCCTATGCCACAACCAAGAGTCATCATCGAGGGCTTTCAAACAAGTAATATTACAAGACATATTCAACATATCAATCATATAAACATTACTTTCACGAAAACCGGAAAATACACAAACATTAGAAGTTCTATCAATTACTTTACAAGCAACATTATCAAAAACAATATCAAAACTTTATCACAAAGTTGACTAACACTCAAGAGATTATGCTTGAGGCCATCAACTAAAACTACATTCTCAATTAAAGGAGAGGTGCCAAGTTTTACATTACCAATACCGATGATTTTACCCTTGGCGTCATCTCCGAAGGTGACGGTGCCACCTTCATGATATCTTGATAGGGTTGCAAAGTTGTTGATGTCCCAAGTCATGTGCCTTGAGCAACCGCTATCAAGATACCACAATCCTCTACGTCGTTGGGATTTGAAAAGTACCTAGATCATTTAACATAATTGTTGATTTTGGTACCCAAACTTTCTTGGGTCCTTTAAAGTTAGTGCCTCGAACCCAAACATTATGACGTGATACGTTTAATCTATTATAGCAAAAATTGGCTAAGTGCCCTTTCCGTCCACAATGTGAACATGAGAACACTCTACCATACATGAATGCATGATGTGTATGTGTAGTGTGAGCATGTTTTGGGGTTTTGCCATGTTGTTTAGGTTGTGTAGCATGAACATGAATATGAGCATGAGCAATTTTCTTTGGGCTTGTTTCTTAGGAAACATAGCCTCAATTTTCTTCTTGTTAAACTCACAATTTTTCAAAACAACACTTAATGAGTCTAATCTTTCCTTAAGCATAGAAACTTCATTTGAATCAATTAGTGGGGCCTTACCTTTGCAAGAAATCTTATATTTTTCAAAATCATTTTTGGTAGTGGCCAAAGTGGAAACCAAATCATCTTTTTCCTTTGTAAGAGTAAAAACTTGAAGACTTAAAGATTCATTATCCTTTTTCATTTTAAGATACTTTTTCTTTAAGAAATCATAGTTTTGTGACAACTCAACAAAAGCCTCTTCTAACATATCCATAGAAAGTTCATTATCATGAGAAGGGGAAGAGGTTACCTTGCTTGTGCCTTCATTAGCCATGAAGCACATGTTGGCGGTGTCTATTTCTTCCTCGGATTCGGTCTCCGAATCCCAAGTTGCCTTCATAGCCTTCTTCTTGTAAGGCTTCTTTGAAGTGGAGGGCTTAGCTTTGTCCGGACACTCCGCAACAATGTGTCTGGGCTTTTGGCAATTGAAACAAGTGATTTTCCTTTCTTCTTTGCCTCCTTGCCATCTTCTTCTACCTTGGTACTTCGCCTTGTTGTACATCCTCCGGACATTCTTAACAAGGAGTGAGAGCTCCTCATCATCTTCTTCTTCATCATCTTCATCGGAGTGTGTAGCTTGACTCTTGAAGGCGATAGTCTTCTTTTTGGAAGGAGCCATATCCTCCCTAGCCTTCCTTTCCATCTCATGGGTTTTGAGGTTCCCAATGAGACCTATAAGCTTCATCTCTTCATTGTCGTTGAGTTCCTTCAAGGTTGTTGCTTTAACTTCCCATGAAGGAGGAAGTGCACGGATGATCTTCCTTACTCTTTGATCATTGTTGATATCTTCACCTAAAGAAGAGAGTCCATTAGTAATCTTGGTAAATCTTGTAACCATATCATCTATGGTTTCATTTTCTTGCATGCTAAATGTTTCATATTGGGACCGAAGAAGGTCAATCTTAGCCTTCTTTACTTGTGAGGTCCCCTCATGTGTGACTATCAAATGTGACCAAATCTCATATGCGGATTTGCAATGAATAACCCTAGAAATGTCATCATCATTAAGGGCTTGTAGAAGTGCATAGTGAGCTTTGGCATTGGCATCGAATTCCTTAGTCTCTATTTCGGACCAAGTGGATTCGTCACCGGGGGGTACACTAAAGGACTTAGTCACGGCTTTTGCAACTCGGCTACCTAGAGATTGCAAAAACACGGTCATCTTAACTTTCCATATGGGAAAGTTAAGTCCATCAAACTTAGGGGGGTCTTAATTCCATCGGCCATTTTTACTATATGAATATGAATGAAATGATTAGCAAATTAGGATCTTCTCTAAGGTTGTTAAACCAAATCCTAGAGTCCAAGCTCTGATACCAATTGAAAACACCTAGAGGGGGGGTGAATAGGTGTGATTGCTAATCTTAAAAATTTTAACTCTCTAAATGTGGAACCTAAAACAAGTGAGGCTCAACTTAGTACAATTCAACAAGTGTAGCCGAATTCCTCTTGCGAGGCTCTAGACTAAACTCCTCTTGATTCCCCTTGATATGGGTTGAGGCGCTATGTGAAGCTCTTGTTGGATGAGTACGGGATTGGCATACACAAGTATGAAATGGATGATATGAAGAATGATGCAAACACAATGATATATGGCAAGAATTTCAAGCAAGCAAATAGTAGCACAAGAAAATTAAACAATATCACAAGTATGCAATAGAAAGCAATAAGGAGCTATTGAAAAGTAAAGTAAGAATTAGACGCAAAGGCAATCGCAAACAAAGTGATTTGTTTCGAGGTTCGAGCCACCGCTCTACTCCCCGCCTTCACCTCCGTGAAGGGTTTCCACTATCCACCGAGGACGCCTTTACAATTTGGTCTACCGAAGACCGAGCACCGAGCTCCACCGTGTACAAAGGACCTCTACCGAAGAGGTTGCTCCACAAAGAAAGGATTACAAGAACAAAGTGATCACAACAAGATCACTACACTATTTCTCAAACTCTTTTACAAACACTCTCACTTCAATTACAACTTCACTATAGAATGAGTATTGGATTTTTGGCTCTATGAAGTGTGGTGAGAAAAACTTCAGTTGTAGAGTGATATTAGTAATCAAACACAACTGAAAAACAAGCTCAAAAAGAATTGGAATGAAAGCTTTAAACTCTTTTCTTTTCTCTTTTGAAAACAACACAAACTTGAGGATTTTTCTTAGTTATATGAAAGAGAGACTTCTCCTCTATTTATAGGGTTAAAAATAGGTTAAAAACAATTTCTTTTGGTCTTATTTTCTCTGAAAAAGTTCCCCAACAACTCTCCAAAAATCTGTTAAAGCTGAAAACAAAAACAGTTTTTCAGAATAGCCCAAAGAGGAAAGAGCCGTTAGGCTATAGCAGGCTTGGCGGTCGACCGGTCCGGTCGACCGCAAGGCCAGCTTGCAAAGAGCCGTTGGCTCTCGGTCGACCGGTCCGGTCGACCGTCCCAAAAGAGGAAACACAGTTTCCTTCTTCGGTCGACCGGTCCAGTCGACCGAAACAAACTGTGAGCAATTTGCTCTCCGTCGGTCGACCGGGCCGGTCGACCGACAGACATGCACAAACAGTGCATGTCCAGACACATCGCCGGTCGACCGGGCCGGTCGGCCGGAGTTGCCTGAAACAGAAAAACTGGGATGTTTTTGAGTTAGAAAAATTTTGAGAAATATTTTAAAAATACATATAGCTAAGTATTATGCAGAAAATAGTTTATACACATGTTTTATACAAGATTTTCAAGATATAAAGCTTTTGGTACATGTATATATAAACTAGGCATAAAACTTAGAAATAACCTTTTTAAAACATAGGAAATATATGAAACAAGTGTGTGTACAAATCCTAGAGCCAAATTTCATATACTCAAACTTTAACATTCTATTTCTTACAATGTTTCTAAGACTTCAAGATCTTCAATAGGCTTCTTCATATGATCTTCAACACTTGTTCCTTGAGCCCAATTGGAGTTGACTTGAGTCCAAATCCTTGTATTTGTGAGAGAAGACTTCTAGAATGAATAGAAATCTGAAACACACTTAAACAACAAATGTTATTAGTACAAATAACTAATATGTTTTGTAATCATCAAAATACACTGATCATGGGTGATTGTAACCTTGGGCCAACACGCTTCCCTCCTCTTCTATCAGAGACTCCAAGGAGGAGGAGGCAGAGGGGGCATCTGTAGTGGTCAATTCTCGACCACAAAGGAGATCGTGACACGTGGTAAGCCTGAGGGTGTAATAAAGGAATGATCACTACTTAGCTATGGGCTCGAGTGCCTCCGTCATCTAACCTCGACTCGTCAAGCCCGACATTACTCTAGACCAAGCACCCAAATGCCCGACTCGGTAAGCCCAATGTCATTCCCTGAGCCACCAACGAGCCCGATTTCCCTCTGACATTGGGAGCTTCTGGAAGACTCCTCCAGTACAGCTCAGCGGCGGGATTCATGAAAACCACCATATCAGATCCCAACTGCATAGATTGAACTCAACTAACAGATTTTATCTTCGGCCAATAGATCTTATTTCCTGTCAACTGATGTTATCTCCAGCAAACAGATCAATTGGTTACTAACAACAAATCAGTACGTTGTGATCACGGTTAACCGCCTAGTTTAAAACAGTTATCCAAAATGATTTCTTGTATAAATACTTTGCCCTCTCCAGCGAGAGAAGGGTTCAAAAAAATGAATAACCTAGCGCACCTGTAATCACATAGAGTGCTTTGATTTCTACTTGTAATTCCTTCGAATAGTAGAACATCTCTCTTCTCTATAATTTTTTCCTTTCAAGTTTTCATGTTAAATCTTTTGTGTTTGTCATGATTCACTAGTCTGTGCGTGCTTTGTATTTTGGAGCACGTGAGGAAGTCCCTAGCAAATTTCCCACATCAGTGATTTTTAGGCTAAGAAAGGATGGTGAAGTCCTTACCTTATCTTGATTAATGGGTTTTGCCCTTAAATCGATTAGATATGAAATGCACAAAATATGAATGCTACAGCCATTTATGATTTCTAATTTATATTAATGCAAAGTTCCACGTACCTTACACAACAGTCACTAACAGACTATAAATAAGAATGCCCTAAATAAAGTTTTTAAAAAAAATTTCCACCTAAATTTTTTATGTTTTTTATCTTTTTATTACTGTTAAAAGAGATACAATAAATCAAGAATAATAAATACAGAGTCAAAAAACTGAGTTTAGAAAACTTACCTGGGCCGCTGGCAGTCCGGTTTCAGATTTCTGGCCTTGATTTCTTGCAGTCTGCTCCACTTATCTCTAGAAAGCTTCTTAAACCTTAGGTCCTATACTTCAATTCCTGAAACACTAAACAAACAAATTAATCTGGTAAAAGGAATCAAAACTAAAAAAAATATGTCTATCCCAACAATAATGCTAAAAACTTGATGTGAATTTTAATGTGTTACCGCAAGCATGCGGTGCATAATCATAGTACTTTGCGGGTCGAATCCTTAAAGAAGATGTGATCTCTAGTTTAATATCCTATTTAGATGAATTGAGAAATAAAAGAAAGATATTTGTTATTTTTAAAGCTTTCTTACAATTAAGAAAGAAAAAGCATATAGGTTTGATCTACTAGATTAATAATATAAAAACTAACTAGATTTATCTAAGAATTGTTAGCCCAGAAGCCCTTTACCTTAGTTTTGATGATGACTAACTTATGAAGGTTAGTTTACTAATGACCTTGTGTTTAATAAGTTTTAGATAATGATTAAGATCTTAATAGAGATTTGACTTCAATAAGAGATTCACAGTCAAAGTGTTGAAGCAAATAAGTGAGGATTCAAGAGCTCGAGTGTCAAGATCGCATCTAGCACTCGGATGGAGTCAAGATCTATGGATCGAGTCGTCTTGAAGATAAAGATCGACGAGAAGTCTTCATTTTGTTTAGGTTATTGTTTTAGATCTTGTGTAAATATAGTTAGTTGTGATATGATCAAGTATACACACACAAATTCAAAAGTTTTGATTTTGGCTTAACCGGTTTTGGATTTTCAAGAATATACATATATTATTTTCATGAATAGATAGAATTAAGACAAGTTTACATGGTTTATATATATGTTGAATTTCATTTATATACATTATTGTTTTACATTGTCTAAAAACTTATTTGATGTATATCTAGTTCATGGTTTCAAGTTTTGTTTTTAATAAAACTTAGCTTTAGATTTATTATCAAAAATATAGATATATCATTTACCATGTGTATTGGATTCTATCCATATACAGTTTGCTTCAAAAGTGTTTCTATATCATGTTTTTGTATTTAAACAAGTTTTAGAGAAAACATATTTTCATTTCAAAGTTTGGTTTATGAAAAATACGGTTTTCGGTTTAAAGTTAAATTTTTATATCACAAAAATAGTTCAAATTGTTTGAAATATATGTTGAATTTTAGTACACATATTTGTTCTTCAAATAGTTAAAAGAACTTATTTTTATAGATTTTATGTGATTTTATGGGATTTTATAGGTATTTTAAAAGTTAACATTTCAAACCCTATAACCCTAGTTATTGAGCTGCTGTCGACCGAAGCCTAAACCGGTCAACCGACCAGTCGACCGACGTGCACAGAAGTGTACAAGCTTTAGCGATCGACTAAGCAGTCGACTGTTCTAGAGAGTCTGCTTTCTGAAAATGGCCCCGGTCGACCAACCCATAGAGGGAGCTATCTGGTTTTGGCCTCGGTCGACCAATAATGAGAAAGATATCACTGTGCCTTGTAGACTATCCAAAAATCACTAAGGACAAGTCATTAGAAAGCAGAGTTTAAACTTCAGGTGCAAGGCTAATCATAGCCACTAGCGCAGTACAAAGACGCGAGCTTGAAAGCCGCGTTTCAGCATCACTACAATACCAAGACGCAGAGCTTGAAAGCCGCGTCTTAGCATCACTGTAGTACCAAGATGCGAAGGTCGAAACCTACGTCTCTGCTTCACCGTAATGACCAAACGTATGGCCCAAAGCCCGCATCTCACATAAAACTCCATGCAGAACTTGAAGCTCACATTTCAACCAAATGCGAAGCTTAAGTGTTACCTCAACGGCTAAACGTGAGGCTAAAACCCGCGTTTCAACTACAGAGGAACCATGCGTCTCCATTACAACTGCTCTCATTACTGGGTCAATTACTGCCCACGTAATGAGGGAGTTAATCCCCATTATGGAGGATTTTAGGGGACAGTTTTACCCCCTGAAACCCCTATAAATAGCTCAGTTCGCTATTAAAGAGGGTCGGAAAGTTTTTAGTCGACTTTGGGAGAATCCTGATCAGACTAATAGCTGAGAAATATAAAAGAATTAAACTCTTCTAACAACTTGCTAAGTTCAAGTTTGTTCTTGCCTAAAGTCTCTTTAAGATTTTTGTTGGACAGAAGTTGTGTTACTTCTTCCACTGTCCAAAGAGAAGATACCCAGAAGATCGTAATGTTCACCCAGTCAACGAAAATAAGATTCACTTTTCATCGCTACATCAAGAACCCAGCACTAAACAAAGGAAAGATTTAAGCTTGAATATCTTCCCTCTCTTGTAATCGAATTACTGATCTGTTGTAACTTTCTTTACAGTCTAATAAAGAATTTACACGCCTTCAATTTTTCCCACCAAACATGCCTTTGGGCGGCCGACCGACAACCCCCACGGTCAGAAATTCGACCATTGTCCGGTTGACCAGGCAGTCGACTGACAGGTCAATTTTGACCTGTTCTAGACCCAATGGTTATATTTTCAGACCCCTATAAAAATAGATCTTTGGGGGTTGTTTTCCCCAAGATTTTTAAGAGCAAATTTCTCCATCTTCTAAAATCTTTTCAGCAAGTTTTTAATAGAAGTTTTTGTACCAAAACTCTTACCTTTTATTGTTTCAAAGTTTTTGAAAAATCAAAGAAAATCAAGTTTTAGGAATTTAGTTTTTTTCCTTCAATTTCATATCTATCTAGAAGTTTTTCCAAGTATTTTTCTTTATAATTTCTTTTTCAAAACTTTGTTTTCTCACATACTTGAGCTATTATCTCAAATCTATCTTTAAGATCTTTGTATTTTGAGAAAAATTGTTGTGATCTTTCAAGATCACCAAGAGAGAGTTTGTGATCATTGGATCACCAAGTTTATTTCTTCTTTGCTTTGTTCCCTCTTGTGTAGAGGTGATTGTATTTGAGAGAGGAGTTGTGTACTCCCGATGTTGAGTTATAATTTCTCGATGGAGATTCCTTTGTGAAGGTCTTGTGTGGACACAATAGAAATTCTTCTGTGTGAAGGCGGGGACGTAGAGGAGTGGCTCGAACCTCGAAACATATCATTGTGTTTGTGTTTGGATCTTTTCTCACAACTCTCTCTTTATATCTTGCATTGCTTTACATTGTTCACATTCTTATGATTGATATTGTTTGTGTCCCCACACTTGTGTTCAACCAAAAGAGCTTCTAATAGCACCTCATCTCTTAGTTTAGAGTAATCTCGAGGAGAAGTTCCATAGCCCTTCACGGGGAATTCAGACTCACTCTTAGTTACACATAGTGTGTTAGCAATTATTTTTTAATTCCACATCATTTGTCCTACATTAGCTTGTACACCTATTCACCACCCTTCTAGGTATACCTACAATTAGTATCAGAACCTCTGCTCCTGATATTTGTTTAACTACCTAGGAGTGTGATCCTTAGATTGCTAATCTAGATTTGCATTGCATGTATATTATTTTACACTCATGGATTATCTTGCCCCTCCCATGTATGATGCTTCTAACTTTGACATGTGAAAATTTAAAATGAGTTCATACCTCAAAACCCTAGGTTTGCATGTTTATCTTGGCATTACAAGAAACCTATTTTTGTAATTACCAGTACATTGAGGCTAATACACAAACCATGGAGGCACATAGGCACACACTTGGTAAAGAACATCTTTTTTTAATTTCTCATTGTGATTCCGCTTTTGCAGTGTGGAACACATTGACTTCTCCCAAGGAACAAATGACGAATATTTTAGAGAAAGAATCTAGAGGGAATAAGTCTGACGAAGCTTGCTATATGGTCTAAGGGAATGACTCCCTTGAGGTAAACTCGGACACTCAACTAGATGATAGTGTTAGTTCTTCATGTGATGAAAATGCTATGGATGCACATGTTTTAAATGAAGAACTTTCTATGTTTTGTGAAAACTTACTATCAAAGTACAAAGCTTTAAAAAGTAAGAGTTTTGAACTAAAAGAAGAAAATAAAACTTATTCTCAAAACTTAATGTGATTTTGCAAGAGAGGGTTGAGATTTTAAGTGAAAGGGATTTCTTGAAAACTCAACTCGAACTTATTCTAAAAGAAAATAAAATTTTGAAAAATAAAAATTATTTTGATCATGTTTTGAAGCTGTACAAAGTTTTGTCTTCAAAACTTGAATTTTTTTTAAAAGAAAATGATTCTTTAAAAAATAAAATTGTTTTCATTTCTAAAGAATTGGAATCTACTTCTTTAGAAAATATTTTCTTGAAAAATGATTTTGAGTCCCTTGTTCGTCATGTGATCGTACATATATTTTTTATTCTTTTCATTACACTCCTACATTTATCATGTAATAAATCTGCTAATTTTCTTGTCTTAAATATCTATTTTGCAGAAGATAATAATGCAGAGAAAGAGGATTAAACTAAATAAATTCCAGTTAAAATCAGGCTTAACTGGATCTATTTGGTTAGCTGAGGATGATCCCAGATCTAGTTAGAACAAATCAAGGATTAGGGCAAATGTTCAGCTGAAGATCAGAGCAAATCATAAAGATAACACCAAATGAAAACCGATAAAATTCAGATTTTTATAAACCCATTTTGGTTAGCTAAAGATCAACCAAGGATAATATCAAATGCAGAGAGACAAATGGATAGAGAGAAGATTAACGGATGAGACTCAGATTCTGACTGGATACATTTTAGTATTTGAATCATACCTTTCGCTACTGAATCTCAAATCTGATGATTCAAGATGATCCAAAAAGCAGACTTATAGGGCTACAAGTCTTATGTTGATCACTATTTCTAATTCTGTCATTTGATAAGTGATATTTAGCAATCAATACGCCAACAAACTGCAGATCAAAACTGAATATCTATACTTTTTTTTATGTTTGTCTTTACTTTTGTTTCCTTATTCTTCTTTCTACTTTTTCTCTTTTGATTATGATGAGCATTCAAGTGAATCTAGAAGTATCAGTATAACAATGTTTGTGTGAGTGCCAACGATATTTCATGATGATGTTCTCCTCCTCAAGACTTCATATCATTCCATTCTTGTTCGTCTTGATGATGTAATACGAATGGGGACTGAGCTTGATCTTATGGCTTATGCGTTGAACGCCTCCGAGGTAAGGTACAACATGCAAGGGTTCCAGGTAAGTCATCAACCAAAGAAGGTAAGTAACTTTTAGGTTATCTTTCTTTTCTTTTATGCTTTAGCTTCAATATCACAAGCTCCAACCATCTTTATCACTCTTTTCCATTTCTTTGTATATAATCTATTTTTCATTTTTTCATCTTCTTAATCTACCATCTTCTTCCTAATTCAACTTTAACAATTTTTTCTTTTTAAGAAACTAAAGAAGAACTTTAACCATTAATTGTAGCATAAAAGAAAACTTACTAAAAAAAGCTTCCATCGCTAGTCCCTCCTTGTGGATCACGACCCGCATAGCCACTTGCTATTGCGGTAGAATTGAGCACCTTGCACATCCTATTCTTAGATTTGAAATTTTGTATTTTGTGTGCAGGTAAGAACTCAATCAAAATTTTGGTGCCGTTGCCGGAGAGGGACGGTAAGCAATTCTCTTTAAAAGTTTACATTTTTTGTTAACTTTCTTCTTTATTTTTTGTACAGAATTAACAACAAGGAATTCCTGCTGCAGTGGACACATAAGTGGCCTTGGACTTTGCTCAAAAAAGCAGAGCTAAGAAGCCCTCAGATTTGCTACATTCCAGTGGCAAAACTGAGTGAACTACTAACCTGTATTTTTGCAGGTTGGCTGAATTGAAAATCTGAATTTCTGTAGCATTTATCTCCTTATTTGACTCACTGTATATATATATTTCTAACACAACAGTAAAAAGTTGATTGTAAATGCTAAAAATGATTTAGACTTTGCATTTAGGCACGTGTCTATTTCATTTCATTTTCTATTTACTGTTGAAGAGTGCTGGAGCCAAGGTATGTGTGCATAGCATTTAGTATAAGGCTCATTCTTGTATGAAAAATTGCTTGAATGTTACTTTTTTCTATATACTTGTACACTGTACTAAATTAATTTAAGGGCTTTATCCTATAAACAAGATAAGGTGCAGAAATCATTACCCTCCCTTAGCCCACAAACAATCTCCTCACTCACTAACCCAAACCTAACTAAAAATGAGTAGACGTTGGCCCTAGGGACATCTCGGACTCAATTAGGAGATTATCCTAAGGGGGAAAGGTGTTGGAATTTGACTCCTGTCAAATCAGTGTCTAGGAAGGGATTAAGGGCCGAAAGCCCAAAGGTTGGTGGTTACTTAATTAAGGAACGTCTTTGACGGATAACCTCCCACCAATCTTGCCCTGACCTGGCTGATTAGCTTGTGATCAAAGTCTACATTATACCTCCTATGGACAGTCTAACCAGTTAGGAGTCGTCTGGATAAAGGTCTACCCTAACTTAGGTTAGAATTTTTTCTTTTTGTTTGTTTATTTGTTTGTTTTTTCTTTGTTTGTGTTTTATTGTGTGATATGGCTTATAACAATAATTTTTCCAATTTTAATGGTAATCCATATTACACACCAACCTCTTTTTCAGATATTACCAACTCGGCATATCATAACTTTAACCAACCTAGTGTGCCGGATTGGTTTTATCCGAATCAATATAACCTATGCCCCTAATCTTATAACCATAATTTCTAGAATAATTTCAACTTTTCACAGAGTCAATGGGGATTCACCTCCCCCGATCCAATTTTCAACCAACTTGTTCTCCTTATCCAACTTGTCCACAATATTTCCAAGATTCATACTCAGTTCCACCAGTCCAAAATAGAAAATCATCAATTTGGAAATGAGTATGCGTGAGTCCAAACAAGAATCACAAAATCTGATGGACTCACAATTTTACCACCAATTCCAAAATAACACTTCATCTTTTTAAGACCAATCACAACAAAATGATGAACCTGTCAACTATGAAAAGATGCTTGAAGCCATGACTCAGGCTTAAAACGCTCGTAATCATGACATAGATATGATGGTCCAATCTCTACATTCCCACGTTTGGCCAGTTCCGATGTCGTTAACCATTCTGTTAGAGCTGAAGAATCATGTTGTTTTGGAAAACAAGGTTCTATTTCAGCACAATCATTTGAACTTGCCCAAACTCCCAATTTTGAAAATGATATTGACAGTTTGGCAAGTTATTCCTTTCCTGAAATAGAACTTGAGAATGAATATGATCCTGAACCTCAACTTAGTTATTCAATTCTACTTACTGATTCAATAATGACTCCAGTGTCTTCACCTGATTTCAATCTTTTTCTCGAATCAACATTGGATCCTGTGCCAATTCATAATGAAATTGAATCGCCCATCTTTGATGATCACTTTATTGAACTTGACCAATTTCATACTTTTGAAAGTCCCATTGATAAATTGGCAAGTTCTCATTTTTATAAAATTGAACTCAATGAGAAATGTGACCTAGATTCTCAAATCTGTGATCCAGTTCAAATTCCCAAATCAATATTGACTCCTTTTTATTACCCGACTTGGGTAATATTTTAGAGTCAGTTTTGATTCTCACACCTATCATTCTTGAACTTGAATCACCAATATTAAGTCACATTCTATTGTTGGAAAATGAATGTGGACTTGAGTTTCAACTTCTTGATTTGGACCCACTTCCTGAATCAATCTCGACTCCTGAACCTTTACTTGACTTAATCACTTTCCTGAGTCGGTATTAGTTCCCATACTTCCTGAGTCCAAGTCAATCATTTTATCTTTTCACACTCTATTTTTGGGACAAGGCGGTTGACAAAATTGACTCTGAAATTAATTATGGAATTTGAAAATTAGATGGGGTAAAATATTTAATAAAATTATTCATGTATATATCATTTTAGTGGGTTATATTAGAGAAATTTCTGGTGGGTTCCTCCGAACTCCACGAAAAGTCGATTGGGCCGCATTTCATGGACCAATCAGACCACCACCGGAACACCACCTTAAGGTAGTATTTTCATTCCCTGTCTTCTTTATAATGCATCTATGCATTAATTCATACATTGAGGACAATTCATGAGATAGGTGTGGGGGAGGGTTCTAACATAACTTAGGTTTTTCTTTTTATTAAAAAAATAACATTTCTTTACTTTTAAAAACTTTTTGAAAATAGAAACAATATTTTGACATATTTTTTGTAAGAAATTAAGTCAATTTTAAGAAATAGGAAAATCAAAATTAGTATTTCTTAAACTTGGTCAAAATAATATTATTTGTTTGATTTTTAGGGTTAGGAAGATAATTTGTCAAAGTAATTTAGTCTTGATCTTTACCTTAATGAAATATGCACACTTTATACACTTACACACTTAGGGTTCTTATGCCTTATAAAAAAAAAGAAAAAAATATATCTATGAAAGATGAATAAATCTAATTATTGATTAGCTAGGTGCTTTGACCTAAGTAGGCCTTGGTATTTATGCAAAAGATGATTAGATAAGTTTGAGAAAAAATATAAAAAAAATCCTCTGATTAAGCTGGGTATTTGTGCCTAATAAAGCATAAGTATTCACGCCTAAAAGTAGTTCATATAATAAAATCCTTAGTTTTGTGTCCTTGTTTGCTCGAGTCTTAAGTCCTTGGGGTGTTTTCTCACCCGGTGTCCTAAGACCTTTTGGTTTGGGAGTCATAGATTAAGGGCTCGTTACTTGGGCAGATTAGAAAGCCTAATAAAACTAAGGAATAATACCACCAATATATATATATATATATAAATAGGGCATAAGAGTTAAAGTTTAAGAACCCTCAGTCAAAATTTTCACGGTCACAAGGTGCATATGACTTAGGGTAAAGTAATAGATTAGATGAGAAGTACAATTTGACTCCTTACTTTGATTGATAACAAATATTTGAATAGAGACTAAGTTTAGGAATGAAAATTTCAGTTTTCCTATAACTTATATATTACTTAAATCTTACAATAATATTTCAAATATTTTTCTTTCAAAATGTGTGTTCAAAATATTAATTTTTTTCTTTTTTTTTATGGATTTTGTGGGTGCAATCCACTAAAAACCCTCACGAGACAAATCTCGTCCTCTAGGGGTAACCTAGAGGTTTAACGGCTTGTTGCACAAGCTCAGTGCAATCGCGTGACCTACGAAAGTGGTCTAATAATCTTTAGTTTAGTTTTGTAGTTTTGCTCGAGGACGAGCAAAAGATAGGTGTGGGGGTGTGATCGTACATATATTTTGTATTCTTTTCATTACACTCCTACATTTATCGTGTAATAAATCTGCTAATTTCCTTGTCTTAAATATCTATTTTGCAGAAGATAATAATGCAGAGAAAGAGGATTAAACTAAATAAATACCAGTTAAAATCAGATTTAACTGGATCTATTTGGTTAGCTGAGGATGATCCCAGATCTAGTTAGAACAAATCAAGAATTAGGGCAAATGTTCAGCTGAAGATCGAGCAAATAAGAAAGATAACACCAAATGGAAACCGATAAAATTCAGATTTTTTATAAATCTATTTTGGTTAGCTAAAGATCAGCCAAGGATAATATCAAATGCAGAAAGACAAATGGATAGAGAGAATATCAACGGATGAGATGAAGCAAGTTTGACTCAGATTCTGACTGGATACATTTTAGTATTTGAATCATAACTTTCGCTACTGAATCTCAAATCTGATGATTCAAGATGATCCAGAAAGCAGACTTATAGGGCTACAACTCTTATGTTGATCACTATTTCTAATTCTGTCTTTGATAAGTGATAATTAGCAATCAATACGCCAACAAACTACAGATCAAAATGAATATCTATATCAAATCAAGTTTGGAGATAAGGGGAGGATTCAAATTCAGAAATAGCCAGCTTTCCCTATCTTCATACTCCTCTAACCTCTGCATTTTTTCTATAAATACCTGCAATCTCAAAGGCAAAGGACGATGATTGTTATACATATTTGCATATTTTACCGCTTCCATACCATGCATATTGTCAATAAAAATATAATTTTTGATCATCTTCTCTCTATTTTTGCAGGTCCACATCTGAAATGAGAAAAGGCCCAAAATCTCTTTAATTAGCAATAATTAAAAGAGATTAAATCAAAGCCCAAAAGAGAGCCCAAGTTTGAGCCCAGGATCTAGAGAATTCTACGCGCTAACTCAAGATTCCAGAAGGTCCACGTGGCTAACAAACTTGTAACAACTTCACAACAGAAAGCTGTTGGCCAACGGACTTGAAACGGCCGCAAGTTACCGCGCCTATGCGGCAGATCTGGGGCCGTTGAGCCCCAGATTCTGCCAGCTGTCTCATCTTCTGGAGCCTTCTCTCTGAGGCTATAAATACAGGACCAGGGCTTGCGCAAGAGAGGGGAGAGAGAGAGGAGAGGAGAGATTAGAGATTAGATACTTGTATTTTTGTAGGATTTTTCTCTAGGATTTTTGTAGTGCTCTAGATCTTCTTCCTCCCTAGAAATTCTGCAAAAGAGAGTTGTAAGAGAGAGAAATCTTGTGTACACCAATGAGTGACAACTTGTGAAGTAAGGATTCATTCATTCTCTTCTCTCTACTTGAGTATTTTCTAGTATTACTTGCTTTTTTTAATTCTAACTTTACTTTGCTTGCACTTTTATTCATGCTTTGCTTTTCTTTTATTGTAATGGCTAGTAGCTAATTCTTCTCATGTCTAGCTAACCACTAACCTTGCTAACTACTAACTCATGGGTGATTGCTATCTTTAATCTTGCAAGTTGTATGGCCTTCTCTTCTCCGATGGGTTACTTTCATGCTTGGCTATATCTTGTTGTAATTCTCCATATGATTCATGTGTGCCTCATTTAGAACCTTGTCTTTAGAACAAGTGCCGTGATGGAACATGGAGATGGATCACCAATATGCTATTTGTTGTACAACTTCTTTACTTCCATTAATGAATGTTGTATCTTCTTCCTTAGCATCCCTTGAGTGTAACTCTTTTGATTCCATTATTGAAAGTCTAATTGTAGGCCAATGACATCTATGCGTCTATAAGACAAGTCCAAGAGTGATCACCCGTCATTCAAGTGGGAAAGTAATTAGACCAACACGCAAGACAAATCTATGCCGATGAATCAACATGAGGCACGCATTCATTATCACGGAGTTTAGTAAGTTTTGGCAAGGTAGTAAGGTTAGCTAGTCATGGTTTTCTCCACCTTCAAAGTCTTCTACAAAGTTTTCATTCTTTTAGTTTTATTTTCAAGCAAATCTCCTTTTGATTTCTTTTCATTTTCCATCATGAACAAATCCACCAATTCTTTTACTTCTTTTTCCAATTCATTTTTATTCTTTTAAGACAAAGAAGAATCTTCGTTTTCTTTTCTTCACTACCAACCGTAACGCTTCCATCGCAAGCTCTCCCTGAGAATCGACTCGGTATAGCCCATGCTATAACGGAGATAGGAAAGGGTATATTAATCATTTGGAATACATTTGTGGAGTGATCAAAGCACTTGAGGTTGAATCTAAACCTTATCTCTTTTTATTGAATATATTTTGTGTGCAAATTATACTCCACAATACAACACCTTTCCCGTCTAAACAAATTTTTGGCGCCGTTGC
This sequence comes from Agave tequilana, assembly GCA_038442645.1. Taxonomy (NCBI): domain Eukaryota; kingdom Viridiplantae; phylum Streptophyta; class Magnoliopsida; order Asparagales; family Asparagaceae; genus Agave; species Agave tequilana. The sequence continues at coordinate 69,093 of JAVJIF010021066.1, forward strand.
CTGGGAGAGCAACGGTTTTTGGTTTAAAGTGAAGAACTAAACGCATTTTCTTCTCTGTTGCAGGTTACAGGTGAAGAAACAACAAAAATAGCATTGCAGTAATATATAAGTGGACCTGGGCCTCTGCTCTTGAAAGCAGAGACCAGGATCCCTCAGTTTTGCCGCAGAATCTCGGCCCCAGTCGCAGATTTGTGGCAATTCTGAGTTCACTACTGACAAGTTTTCTGCAGGGTCTTCAGCTTTGCAAATACAGCTTCTGCAATAATTCTTTTCTTGTATGCTTCACCATACTCCTGCTAATTATAATAAACAGTAAAACATTGGTTGAAATGTTAAAATTGTTTAGACATTTACATTCTAGGCACGTGTCTTTTCAATTCCTTTACTTTTACTGTTGAAGAGTGCTGGAGGCAAGGTACGTACGCATTGCATATTGACTAGGACTCACTCTTTGTTTGATTTAATTACGCTTTGAGTGAACCTTGTTTGTTGATATCGTACACTTGCACAAATCAAATTTAAGGGCATTACCCATAAAAAAGATAAGGTGGGGATTTTATCACCCCTTCCTTAGCCCGAAAATCATTTTCCCAAGCACTCACAATCCTAAGCTTCTAAATAAAAATTTGCTAGATGTTGGCCCTAGGGACATCCGAACTCACTTAGGAGATTATCCTAAGGGGAAAAGTGTTAGAAATTGACTTTTGTAAAATCAGTGTCTAGGAAAGGGATTGAGGGCCGAAAGCCCGAAGGTTGCTGGTTATTTAATTAAGGAACGTCTCTGACGGAAAACCTCCCAACAACCTTGACCTTCCCTGGCTGATTAGCTTATAGTCAAAGTCTATACTAAACCTCCTGTGGACGGTCTAATCAGTTAGGAGTCGTCTAGGTCCAGGAATCCTAGAAGCTTGGATTGATTTTTCTTTTTAATTGTTTGTTATTTTCTCTTTTTCGCTGGTGTGATCGGTGCACGTTGTTTGTGATTGTATATGCAAGAGTGGTTCCGTGATTCAGAATCTGCAAGACTTGTTAGACTTTCTATACTTGCACTTACACAACCACTTGACATTATGGAAAAAAAACGTCTCACTTCAAGATCGATTTTATCCGATTCGCACCTCCCTTCCATCTTGCATTCTTCTCCCCGAACCAAATGGAAATCACTTTGAGCTGAAACCGCAATTCATTAATACACTTCCCCAATTTCATGGTCTAGAGTCTGAGGACGCGTACCTCTTTATTCGTGAGTTTGAAGAGGTATGCCAAATGATGAGAATTTCTCAACTGACCGAGGATGCTGTTAGGTTACGGTTTATACCGTTTGCACTGAAGGATTTAGCTAAGAAATGGCTTTACAATCTTCCCGTCAGTTTCATATCTTCATGGGAGGATTTTGTAAAAGTCTTTCTTAAGAAATTCTATCCTATCCACAAAACAGCCCTCATGCGAAAGAATATAATGCAATTCAAGCAGGAACCTAATGAACCTTTTGGAAGTATCTTGAGCGTTTCAAAGACCTTCTAGCCTTATGCCCTCATCACGGCATAGAGAAATGGCGTCTGTGCCAGATTATCTATGACGGTCTAGATTACCAAACGAAAACCCTCCTTGAATCCATGTGCCAAGGGGAATTTTTGAAGAAAGATGAGCATCAGGGGTGGGATCTCTTTGAAACCCTCGCTGAGAAAACCATTCAGTGGGAGTCATGCCCTGATAAACCCACTCCCACCACTTCCAGAACTGGTACGCACTCCATAGAATCTTCTATAGCTGTAGAAGCCAAGATCACACAATTGATGAAGAGGATAGAACTGCTTGAGTCTAGGGAAAATTCTGTTGTCAATCAGGTCAACCCATTACCTGTCATCAAACCGGGTTGCACCTACTGTCATGACCTTAACCATGTCTTTGAGGAGTGTCCTTTGTATCAGCTCCAATCTTATCAGGAGAACATGAATGCAGCTTTTACTAGACCCCCATACTCCAACACATACAATTCGGGATGGCAGAACCATCCAAATTTTTCATGAAGTCAGTCTGGTCCTGAGCATCATAGACCACCACTTTCACATCCATATAATGCTCAGTCTCACCCATCCAGTTTCAATCGTAATGCACCAAATTTTCGTCTATCTCAAGGTCCACCACAATCACAATCTTATCCAAACCCCCAACACTACCAATCCCAATCTCCACATCATCAACATCCACCCCAGAACAATTCAAATGATAAAATATCAGAGTTGATGAAAATGATAGAATCCTTAACTAAGACCCAAGCTTCAATGATGAACCATCATCAACAGGATATGGATAGAATTCAGGTCCAATTAGGGCAATTGGCTAATGAGAGACAAAAAGGTATGCTTCCAAGCCAGCCAGTGCCAAATCCCAAACATCACTTCCCTTTGAATGAAGTGGAAGATTCAGGACCCAGTCAATGTCATGCTATTCATACCCTGAGATCTGGTAAACAAGTTGATAATAAGGTTTCTAGTCAATCATCTCATCCAGCACCAAAGCCAACACCTCCTGTCCCAATGCAACCAACTTCTGACAAACCATCTTCTAGTACAGAGCCATTCACTTCAAAAGCCAGGGGTAAAGAAAAGGTAGATGAGCAACCCTATAAGCCTGTTGTACCATTTTCAAATAAGCTTAAGAATCCCAAGACAAATGCTCACATGGAGAAGATAAAAGAAATGTTCAATAAAGTCCAAATCAATGTCCCTCTTCTTGATGCCATACAACAAGTGCCATCATATGCCAAATTCTTAAAGGAAATGTGCACCAAGAAGAGGAAAACACAAGTCCCTAAAAAAGTCTTCCTAGCATCATCCATCAACGAGCTGCTCAATGGTCCAATTCCTGTTAAATACAAAGACCCAGGGAGCCCCACCATTTCATGCATCATAGGACAGACTACCATTAATAGGGCACTTCTTGATTTGGGGGCCAGCATCAATCTCCTGCCTTTCTCTGTGTACCAACAATTAGGGTTAGGTGATCTCCGTCCTACCCAAATGACTATCCAATTGGCTGATCGCTCTGTCACTAGACCCCAGGGGGAAATTCACGATGTCCTTGTCAAAGTTGGGGAATTCATTTATCCTGTTGACTTTGTAGTCCTTGAAACAAAACCTGTGTCAAATTCCAATCAAAGGGCTCAAATTCCTGTCATTTTGGGACAACCATTCCTGGCTATTGCAAATGCCATCATTAATTGCCGGAATGGATCAATGAGGTTAACCTTTGGTAACATGACTCATGAACACAATGTCTTCCACACACAACCTCGTAAAACAAAAGATCAAACATTTGAGGTTAGCTTCATTAGTAACAATTGTGAGGAAGAAGGTGAAGATCCAAAAGATGAGTCACAATCTGGTGATTCTCTTATCCGAGTACCCTTTCAAAAGGGGAAAGTTGATTTGGATATTTTAACTTTCACAGAGCCAACTCTGACTGTATCTGAACCTCCGATTGATATATCCTTTGAAGACCTGTTTGCTGATGAGATCATGTGTCTAGATGAGTCCACTCGGGGTAGGTTAGCTGATTGTACACTTTTGAAAGAGGATGTTGACATGAGTTTCGAAGAATTATTTGGAGATGAGCTTGAATTCTGAATAATGGACAAAAAGATGTGCTGATAAAAAAGGTGGTGAGGAGGAATTCTTGAGTGAACGAAATGGTGAGATATGAATGGACAACAATGAATTGAAACTGAAAATGCCGAGGGTTAAGAATATAATGCGACACGTTTCCCAATTAAACCCGCGAAAGAGAACACACTGGAATGACGGGAAACGGGCCAGAGGGAAACGGCCAAAAGATAGCCCAGGCAGTGAACCACTTGTACATAATCTTTGTAAATTTTTTTTATAATTTTGTAAATAAATAATAATAATAAAAATTAAAAAAATAATAAAAAAAAGATGAGGGATTTCTAACAAGAGTTCCACCAAATTTGAAGTTCCTAGGTTTCTTCAAAACTCCTTCTTTTAAAATATTCCAAAGTCCTAGGTCACTACAACTTCCCAAGAGTCAAACTCTCTTTTCAACCTACAAATTCCAAAGTTGGTAAAATTCCTTTTGACCTAGGGATAGAAGTGGAAAACTCTTAGTTTTTCCCTCCTATAAATACTTACTCTGCCCGACCCTTCTCCCTCACAAGAAAAATCATCTCAGATCTACAACTCTCTTCCAGAGCGCCGCACTCTGCGACTTTTCCTCTCCTCTGCTCTCTTTGTTTTGCCGCGTTCCTGCGACTTTTGCCGAGATTCTGCGGCTTTTCTGAAGCTTCCTGGGTGCCGTCAAGTTCTGCACCAGTCGATCTCACACACTTCCAGCCAATCTGGTGCTACATCTTCATTCAGACTCTCCTGTACCCACTGCAGAGATCGAACTTTTTCCCCCCACGAATTCTGGGGGCGGTTCGAATTCAGATCTCTTCTTTTTATTGCTTTGTTTTTAATTCATATCATGACACCATCTATTTTCATTGAGAGAGACTTTGGAAAAATATTGAGTGACGCAAATGGATATGGGTATGTGTTTCTAGAGAGAATTAGGGCTTGGAATTGGTATACGTTAGTGTATGACAACTCTGAGACTGATGCCTTTTATTGTCCCGAATTGGTGACAATTTTTACACTCACATTACCAAGCATCGATTGATTCACAAACATATCAGTTTACTGTACACATGCCCACAGGAGACTTACTTGTCACGCTTCCTCTTCTTGAGGAAGTCACTACTGTCCTAACCATCACACAACACAGCGAGCCTCTCCCATTGATTGAGTATATGACTGTTATGGGGGCTCGTTGTACTGAGCAGGATCGTGGGCTGAAGGCTAGCACCACGTTTAGAAATATTCACTGCGTTGGACGTTGGATCCAACGCAACATTTTAGGGCTAGACCACACCTCCACATTTAACAGACCTGTGTTGCAAATTATACATGATTTAATGACTCGTCAACACACAGTTTGTTTGAATAAGGTCATCTTCCACGCACTCATAGCCAATTCCTCACGCACTAGGGGTGCCAAATACTCCCATCTTATCTTGATACACGTCTATGTAGGACTTTCCTACCAGACGATGTCTTTGATTCATTCGACCGAGTGTTTGTTGCACCTGAGAGACCTACCAGTTCGTATAATAGTTGTTTGCACGCGGTCTGGACTCCTACTGTCCAGCCCGAGGATGTACCGGTAGAGTCCTCCTCTGAGGAGAGTCTTGAGGAAGAAGATGAACCTGAGTTTTGGAGGCATGATCCCCCAGCAGAGTCACGAGCTTTCATGTCTTCCATCTGGAAGGGCATGAAGAAAATCTTTAGGGGACAAGTGAGGCTGAGGAAGAAGGTAGAGGAGCAATCCTCTCGGTTAGATAGTATGGAGGCAGCGTTGAGGAGATCACAGTCGGCTGGACCTAGCACCACTGCGGGTCCAAAGCGACGGAGGGAGTAGTGTTGTACCTTTTACCTATTCATACATCTTTTTATCTTGCATACATTGGGGACAATGCATGAGATAGGTAATGGGGGGTAGCTTCTAACATAGGATTTTTCATTTTCTTTTTAGGCTTTTATTTTTTAGGATTTTCATTTTCTTTTTAGTTTTTATTTTCTTTTAGATTTTACCTTTCTTATAGATTTTCTACTTTCTTTTAGATTTTACTTTTTCTTTTAGAAAAATAAAAAAAATAAAAAAAAAGGAATTTCTTGATCCATGTTTAAAGAATCAAACTTGAAATATAGGGATTAAGGAAGCTCTTAACTAAGATTTCTAATTATAAGTTGAAAAGAGGAGTTTAGTTAGATTTTTAGGTTAAGTAATAAAGGTTAAGAAAAATTACTAGATTTTAATTCTTCTTTAAGATATATACATTAAACATATTGAAGGATTAATCAAAGACTTTGTGACTTTATTTACATATATATATAATAAAAAATATATATATAGAAAAAAAATATAAATAAATAATAAATACTTAGCCACTGATTAGCTGGTTAGTCGTGCCTCAAGAAGCATTGCCGATCACGCCTAAAGGTGGTTAAGTCCTTAAATTCCTTCGGGCCTAGTTTACTTGAGTCATCGAACCCGAGGGATGTTTTCTCATCTGGTGCCCTAAGACCGTCTGGTTTGGGAGTCATCGGTAAGAGACTCGTTACAAGGGTAAACTAGAAAGCCTAAGGATGCTAAGGAATGTAAATAAATAAACATTGTATATATAAATTAAAAAAAGAAAAAAATATATTATATATATAAGTAAATAAATGAACTTAGTCTAAGAAAGATCCTTCATATTTATAGATGTATATATCCTAGGATTGATGCAAAATCCGGTTTTGATCTTTTCCCTAAAATCTTAACCTAAGTTGAAAACAAAACTCCAAATAGACGCTTATAAGAGGAATGACAAGTTTAGGGTAACCTGAAACCTAAAGCTCAAGTTAGCATCTTTAAAACATGGATCAAAATTTTCACTAACCCTTTTTATTTTCTTTATGGATTTTGTGGGTGTAATCCGCTGAAAACCCTCAGGAGACAACACTCCTCCTCTAGGGTAACCTAGAGGTTTAACGGCTTGTTGCACGTGCTCAGTGCAATCGTGTCACCTACGAAAGTGGTGTAATAAACTAGTTAGAATTTTCTTTTTCTTTCTTTTTTGCTCGAGGACGAGCAAAAGCTAGGTATGGGGGTGTGATTGTTATACATATTTGCATATTTTACCGCTTCCATACCATGCATATTGTCAATAAAAATATGATTTTTGATCATCTTCTCTCTATTTTTGCAGGTCCACATCTGAAATGAGAAAAGGCCCAAATCTCTTAATTAGCAATAATTAAAAGAGATTAAATCAAAGCCCAAAAGAGAGCCCAAGTTTGAGCCCAGGATCTAGAGAATTCTACGCGCTAACTCAACATTCCAGAAGGTCCACGTGGCTAACAAACTTGTAACAACTTCACAACAGAAAGCTGTTGGCCAACGGACTTGAAACGGCCGCAAGTTGCTGCGCCTATGCGGCAGATCTGGGGCCGTTGAGCCCCAGATTCTGCCGCTGTCTCATCTTCTGGAGCCTTCTCTCTGAGGCTATAAATACAGGACCAGGGCTTGCGCAAGAGAGGGGAGAGAGAGAAGAGAGGAGAGATTAGAGATTAGATGCTTGTATTTTTGTAGGATTTTTCTCTAAGATTTTTGTAGTGCTCTAGATCTTCTTCCTCCCTAGAAATTCTGCAAAAGAGAGTTGTAAGAGAGAGAAATCTTCTGTACACCAAGGAGTGACAACTTGTGAAGTAAGAATTCATCCATTCTCTTCTCTCTACTTGAGCATTTTCTAGTATTACTTACTTTCTTTAATTCTAGCTTTACTTTACTTGCACTTTTATTCATGCTTTGCTTTTCTTTTATTATAATGGCTAGTAGCTAATTCTTCTCATGTCTAGCTAACCACTAACCTTTCTAACTACTAACTCATGGGTGATTGCTATCTTTAATCTTGCAAGTTGTGTGGCCTTCTCTTCTCCGATGGGTTACTTTCATGCTTGGCTATATCTTGTTGTAATTCTCCATATGATTCATGTGTGCCTCATTTAGAGCCTTGTCTTTAGAACAAGTGCCGTGATGGAACATGGAGATAGATCACCAATATGCTATTTGTTGTACAACTTCTTTACTTCCATTAATGAATGTTGTATCTTCTTCCTTAGCATCCTTGAGTGTAGCTCTTTTGATTCCATTATTGAAAGTCTAATTGTAGGCCAATGACATCTATGCGTCTACAAGACAAGTCCAAGAGTGATCACCCGTCATTCAAGTGGGAAAGTAATTAGACCAACACGCAAGACAAATCTATGCCGATGAATCAACATTAGGCACGCATTCATTATCACGGAGTTTAGTAAGTTTTGGCAAGATAGTAAGGTTAGCTAGTCATGGTTTTCTCCACCTTCAAAGTCTTCTACAAAGTTTTCATTCTTTTAGTTTTATTTTCAAGCAAATCTCCTTTTGATTTCTTTTCATTTTCCATCATGAACAAATTCACCAATTCTTTTACTTCTTTTTCCAATTCATTTTTATTCTTTTAAGACAAAGAAGAATCTTTGTTTTCTTTTCTTCACTACCAACCGTAACGCTTCCATCGCAAGCTCTCCCTGAGAATCGACTCGGTATAGCCCATGCTATAACGGAGATAGGAAAGGGTATATTAATCATTTGGAATACATTTGTGGAGTGATCAAAGCACTTGAGGTTGAATCTAAATCTTATCTCTTTTTATTGAATATATTTTGTATGCAAATTATACTCCACAATACAACACCATTCCCGTCTAAACAGACGACCATGCAGAGATAGGATTTGTCTAGTTTTTCATTCTTTGTAGTGTAGGTTTTTGTTTTCTTTTTATGTAATTTTAATTTCTTTGTAAGCTTAGGTTAGATTGATCATGTAAGTAAGAGAGAGAGGCTTATATTGAAGTGACACCGATATACCTCCTCCTTTCTTCCATCATTTCTGCAAGCAATAAAAGATAACTTTTTTTATGTTTATCTTTACTTTTGTTTCCTTATTCTTCTTTCTACTTTTCCTCTTTTGTTATGATGAGCATTCAAGTGAATCTAGAAGCATCAGTATAACAATGTTTTGTGAGTGCCAATCATGATGATGTTCTCCTCCTCAAGACTTCGTATCATTTCATTCTTGTTCATCTTGATGATGTAATGCGAATGGGGACTGTGCTCGATCTTATGGCTTATGCGTTGAACGCCTCCGAAGTAAGGTAGAACATGCAAGGGTTCCAGGTAAGTCATCAACCAAAGAAGGTAAGTAACTTTTAGGTTATCTTTCTTTTCTTTATTCTTTAGCTTCAATATCACAAGCTCCAACCTTCTTATCACTCTTTTCCATTTCTTTGTATATAATCTATTTTCATTTTTTCATCTTCTTAATCTACCATCTTCTTCCTAATTCCAACTTTAACAATTTTTTATTTTTAAGAAACTAAAGAAGAACTTTAACCATTAATGTAGCATAAAGAAAACTTACTAAAAAAAGCTTCCATCGCTAGTCTCTCCTTGTGGATCACGACCCGCATAGCCACTTGCTATTAGAATTGAGCACCTTGCACATCCTATTCTTAGATTTGAAATTCTATATTTTGTGTGCAGGTAAGAACTCAATCAAAATTTTGGCGCCGTTCCGGGGGAGGGAGGGGGAGGGACGGTAAGCATTCTCTTAAAAGTTTACATTTTTTGTTAACTTTCTTCTTTGTTTTTGTACAGAATTAACAATAAGGAATTCTTACTGCAGTGGACACATAAGTGGCCTTGGACTTTGCTCAAGAGCAGAGCCAAAGCCCTCAGATTTGCTACATTCCCGTGGCAAAACTGAGTGAACTACTAACCTGTATTTTTGCAGGTTGGCTGAATTGAAAATCTGAATTTCTGTAGCATTTATCTCCTTATTTGACTCACTGTATATATATTTCTAACACAACAGTAAAAAATTGATTGTAAATGCTAAAATGATTTAGACTTTGCATTTAGGCATGTGTCTATTTCATTTCATTTTCTATTTACTGTTGAAGAGTGCTGGAGCCAAGGTATGTGTGCATAGAATTTAGTATAAGGTTCATTCTTGTATGAAAAATTGCTTGAATGTTACTTTTTTCTATATACTTGTACACTGCACTAAATTGATTTAAGGGCTTGTCCTATACAAGATAAGGTGGGAAGTCATTACCCTCCCTTAGCCTACAAACAATCTCCTCACTCACTAACCCAAACCTAACTAAAATGAGTAGATGTTGGCCCTAGGGACATCTCAGACTAAATTAGGAGATTATCCTAAGGGTAAGGTGTTAGAATTTGAATGACTCCTGTCAATCAGTGTCTAGGAAGGGGATTAAGGCCGAAAGACCGAAGGTTAGTGGTTACTTAATTAAGGAATGTCTTTGACGGATAACCTCCCACCAATCTTGCCCTGACCTGGTTGATTAGCTTGTGGTCAAAGTCTGCATTATACCTCCTATGGATAGTCTAACCAGTTAGGAGTCGTCAAGGTCAAAGGTCTACCCTACTTAGGTTAGAATTTTTTTCTTTTTTGTTTGTTTATTTGTTTGTTTTTTCTTTGTTTGTGTTTTATTGTGTGATATGGCTTATAACAATAATTTTTTTTCAATTTTAATGGTAATCCATAATACACACCAACCTCTTTTTCAGATATTACCCAACCCGACATATCATAACTTTAACCAACCTAGTGTGCCGGATTGGTCTTATCCGAATCAATATAACCCATACCCCATCATATAACCATAATTCCTGAATAATTTCACTCTTCACAGAGTCAATGGGGATTCACCTCCCCCGAGTCCAATGTTCAACCAACTTGTCCTCCTTATCCACCTTGTTCACAATATTTCCAAGATTCATACTCAGTCCACAGTCCAAAATAGAAACCATCATTTTGGAAATGAGTATGCGTGGTCCAAATAACAATCACAAATCTGATGGACTCACAATTTTACCACCAATTCCAAAACAACACTTCATCTTTTCAAGACCAATCGCACAAAATGATGAACCTATCAACTATGAAAAGATGCTTGAAGCCATGACTCAGGCTCAAAACGCTCGTAATCATGACATAGATATGATGGTCCAATCTCTACGTTCCCACCGTTTGGCTAGTTCTGATATCGTTAAACATTCTGTTAGAGCTGAAGAATCATGTTGTTTTGGAAAACAAGGTTCCATTTCAGCACAATCATTTGAACTTACCCAAACTCCCAATTTTGAAAATGATATTGACAGTTTGGCTAGTTATTCCTTTCCTGAAATAGAACTTGAGAATGAATATGATCCTGAGCTCAACTTATGATTCAATTCTACTTCCTGATTCAATAATGCTCCGGTGTCTCACCTGATTTCAATCTTTTTTCCGAGTCAACATTGGATCCTGTGTCATTCATGATGAAATTGAATCGCCTATCTTTGATGATCATTTTATTGAACTTAACCAATTTCATACTTTTGAAAGTCCCATTGATAATTGGCAAGTTCTCATTTTTATGAAATTGAACTCAATGAGAAATGTGACCTAGATTCCAAATCTGTGATCCAGTTCAAATTCCCGAATCAATATTGACTCCTGGTTTTGTTTATCCGACTTGGGTAATATTTTAAAGTCAGTTTTGATTCACACCTATTATTCTTGAACTTGAATCACCAATATTAAGTCACATTCCATTGTTAGAAATGAATGGGACTTAAGTTTCAACTTCTTGATTTGGACCCACTTCCTGCCTGACCAATCTCGACTCCTGAAACCTTTACTTAAATTAAGTCGCTTTCCTGAGTCGGTATTAGTTTCCCGTATTTCCTGAGTCCAAGTTAATCATTCTATCTTTTCACACTCCATTTTTCGACAAGGCGGTTGACAAAATTGACTCTAAAATTAATTTTGGAATTTGAAAATTAGATGGGGTAAAATATTTAATAAAAATCATTCATGTATATATCATTTTAGTAGGTTATATTAGAGAAATTTCTGGTGGGTTCCTCCGAACTCCACGAAAAGTCGATTGGGCAGCATTTCGTGGACCAATCAGACCACCACCAGAACCACCACTCTTAAGGTAGTATTTTCCTTCCCTGTCTTCTTTTTAATGCATCTATGCATTAATTCATGCATTAAGGACATGCATGAGATAGGTGTGGGGGAGGGTTCTAACATAACTTAGGTTTTTCTTTTTATTAAAAAAATAACATTTTCTTTACTTTTAAAACTTTTGAAAATAGAAACAATATTTTGACATATTTTTTTGTAAGAAATTAAGTCAATTTTAAGGATAGGAAAATCAAAATTAGTATTTCTTGAACTTGGTCAAATAAGATTATTTGTTTAATTTTTAGGGTTAGGAAGATATTTGCCAAAGTATTTAGTCTTGATCTTTACCTAATGAAATATGCACATTTTATACACTTACACACTTAGGGTTCAAAAAACGAAGATTCTTATGTCTTATAAAAAAAAAAAATATATCTATGAAAGATGAACAAATCTAATTATTGATTAGCTAGGTGCTTTGGCCTAAATAAGCCTTGGTATTTATGCGAAAGATGATTAGATAAGTTTGAGGAAAAAATATAAAAAAAATTCTCTGATTAAGCTGGGTATTTGTGCCTAATAAAACTATATTCACGCCTAAAAGTGGTTCATATAATAAAATTCTTAGTTTGTGGTCTTATTTGCTCGAGTCTTAGTCCTTAGGGTTTTTTCCTCCCCCGGTGTCATAAGACCGTTTGGTTTGGGAGTCATCGATTAAAGGCTCGTAACTTGGGCAAATTAGAAAGCCCTAATAGAACTAAGGAAATAATACCACCAAAATATATATATTATTAAATAAGGCATAAGAGTTAGAGTTAAAGAACCCTCAGTCAAAATTTTCATAGTCACAAGGTGCATATGACTTAGGGTAAAGTAATAGACTAGATGAGAAGTACAATTTGACTCCTTACTTTGATTGATAACAAATATTTGAATAGAGACTAAGTTTAGAATGAAAATTCGGTTTTCTATAACTTATAGATTACTTAAATCTTACAATATATTTCAAATATTTTTCTTTCAAAATGTGTGTTCAAAATATTAACATTTTTCTTTCTTTTTTTTATGAATTTTGTGGGTGCATCCACTAAAAACCCTCACGAGACAAAAACTCGTCCTCTAGGGGTAACCTAGAGTTTAACGGCTTGTTGCACAAGCTCAGTGCAATCGCGTGACCTACGAAAGTGGTCTAATAATCTTTAGTTTAGTTTTGTAGTTTGCTCGAGGACGAGCAAAAGATAGGTGTGGGGGTATGATCGTACATATATTTTGTATTCTTTTCATTACACTCCTACATTTATCGTGTAATAAATCTGCTAATTTTTCTTATCTCAAATTCTATTTTGCAGAAGATAATATGCAAAGAAAGAGGATTAAACTAATAAATACCAGTTAAAATCAGATTTAACTGGATCTATTTGGTTAGCTGAGGATGATCCCAGATCTAATTAGAACAAATTAAGGATTAGGGCAAATGTTCAGCTAAAGATCAAGCAAATCAGAAAGATAACACAAATGGAACCAATAAAATTCAGATTTTATAAATCCATTTTGGTTAGCTAAAGATCAACCAAGGATAATATTAAATGCAGAGAGACCAATAGATAGAGAGAAGATCAACGGATGAGATGAAGCAAGTTTGACTCAGTTTCTGACTGGATATATTTTAGTATTTGAATCATAACTTTCGCTACTGAATCTCAATCTGATGATTCAAGATAATCAGAAAGCAGACTTATAGGGCTACAACTCTTATGTTGATCACTATTTCTATTCTATCTTTGATAAGTGATATTTAGCAATCAATACGCAACAAACTGCAGATCAAAACTGAATATCTATATCAAATCAAGTTTGGAGATAAGGGGAGGATTTCAATTCAGAAATAGCCAGCTTTCCCTATCTCATACTCCTCTAACCTCTGCATTTTTTCTATAAATACCTACAATCTCAAAGGCAAAGGACGACCATGCAGAGATAGGATTTTGTCTAGTTTTTTCATTCTTTGTAGTATAGGTTTTTGTTTTCTTTTTATGTAATTTTTAATTTCTTTGTAAGCTTAGGTTAGATTGATCATGTAAGTAAGAGAGAGAGGCTTATATTGAGAGTGACACCGATGTACCTCCTCCTTTCTTCCATCATTTTTCTGCAAGCAAAAAAGATAACTTTTTTTTATGTTTGTCTTTACTTTTGTTTTCTTATTCTTCTTTCTACTTT